>JBCJKH010014651.1:0-56236 GCA_039877255.1 Loriculus beryllinus | reverse complement strand
ACAATACTACATACTGCCATGATTTTGAAAACATCTGCCATAGTGTAGTATTTGACTACATCAGATAATTAACTTTTACATAACTTTATTCAACCGCTTCTGAAACCAATAACATTGGCACTAAAAGCTTCATGCGACAACACAGCTATTGCCCTTTGTGAAAGCTTTATTTTCTTAATCATTAAAATAAAAAACACCCAAAAACCAAGTCAAGCACAGGCAGAAGGGGGGAAAGAAGGATGAAAACATAACACAATAGCACTGTAATTTTCCACAAACCTATAGAATATTTTTTTGCTTGTCAGCTTTATAGACTCAAAATAACCAATATCTTAAGAAAAAAAATATTTTATTGGCCAAATAACACCCTGAGACCATTTCCAGGGTACACACTACACCACCTTTGCCACTCTTTAAAGAATGCATGGTACCTAATAACCGACTCTGCAAGGAAGCAATTGAAACAAATACAGTTTTCCAGATAAAAAAGCAGGAGAAAAATCAGGCATATAGTTACAATACATTTCATTTATGCCTTCAAAGTCACCCTAACAATGGCAATGCCTCTTTACAACTTCCCTACTTCCATGGACACTTTTTCAGAGCATCTCTTGAGAACTTTGACCATCAGTTTTCTTATTTTAACTTTTTAACTGCTTCAGACATATAAAAGAAACGGGAAAGAAATTCTAAAGGCACAAAACAGGTAAGAGAAGTCTTACAACCAAAATGAGTTTCTCTCAGTCATTTGAGATAAACAGGTGAGCACGAAAAGATGATGATTTACATACAGCCCAATGGAGGCAAACAAATCTATTCATCATTTCCCTGCCCACAAAACAAAACAAGCAAATATTAGAAGATAGCTTCTAAAACCAGAACAATTACATTGAATACAGGTTTTTTTCTTTCTTAAACTCTGCACCTCGTATTTATAGATATCCTTTGCCTGGTAATTCTGAGACAACAGTCTGATGCAATAGCCATTGTGATGGTGCTTACAAAACACCACTTAAAAGATACTCAACTATTTTGCTGAGAATGTACAGAAAACTACAAATAAGCCTGTAATTCAGCACTCAATGCCATTTCTCCTGTACAGTGCTTAGCTTCTAATGTTTTGAATGTGTACAAGATGCATACTTCCCCCACCCCAGAAAAGTTTACATTTTGTTCAGTATGGGGATAAATTCCTTTCTGTTATTGTGAAAAGAAAACCCTTCATGGTACACTCAAAAGACTTTTTCAGTTTAGATTTTTAAAAAGGTAATCTGATGCAATGAAAATCTGGACTGAAATGAAATGCAGCAAGGAGCAATGGATAGGCTATTTTCAGCCTTGGGACATACTGTTTCTTGCTTAAAAGCCTACATTTGTAGTCCTGACATCTCTGTACAATGCTCACTTCTGTTAGTACTGTCCAGACAATTATAAAAATGATTTATCAAAAACCCAGTCACCAGAATAATCCTGCACTTTAAAATTCCTTCTATTCCAGGATCACTGATTACAGCAATCATTTTTCAAGCAAGTCATTCAAACAACAAAACATACAGGAAAGACTGTCATGGTTCATAAGACCTGCTAGGAAACAAGAGTGGGGTAAAACCTTACTAGAACATAAAATTCTCCCAAGCTATACACAATACTTAACAGTAGCAGGTGTTTTTGAACAGTTCAGGCTTTTCCAAATGAGTGAGAACCAGGAGCTCAACCATATAAACCATTCAGACTAGCCTACAGTCAAATCATCTTCAGATGTTGCATTTGTAGTCTTCCTTTTAGATGAGAAAGGGACATAATGGTAAAAAATATTGAAGTATAATTTCCAGAGTTTTCCAGGTAATATCCAAACTTTCTAAGGTTATTAAGTTTAATGTTATTAAATTAAGGTTAAGCTTAAAACCACACATACGTGTGGTCCTGTGGCTGCTTGAAATTTTACAATTGGAGTATTTCGCTGAAAAGACAGTTCTTAATTTCATTCAAATCCACTCAGTGATCTCAAAATTTAACCAATCTTCTTAGAGAGGAAGCAGACACACTGCTAATACTTGCACATCTGATTTTTATGCTCAGTTCTCCAACATTTAAGATGTTCCATCTTAACTCAGTTACTTGCATCTGACACATTTTCTGAAAGTACCTAGTTGGGGCTAAATGTGCTGTTACACTATGTAGAAGCATACATTCAAATGAGAAAATACAGTTTGGAAAAAAATGCACTAAGCACATTCTGGAGGTATTATCCCAGGCCTCACTAGATTAATGCCACAATTTAGCAATTCAGTAACACATTTGTTACATAGTTCAGTGAAATATAACATTGTTCTTCTATTTAATTATTCCTAAACCCAAGATACTGACTAACAGAAACAAGACTCATTGTAGTATGCTTCACCATTCCTCAGTTTAAGAATATTCTCCTATATTCTGGAATCTGTGCAGAATAACTGCAGTAGAAAAAGCAGTATCTTAAAAAGTGTGTGCACGCATCTATATGAATACTGCTAGGCCAAAATTTAAATAGTAAGGATTTGCCCAATTGAAACATAGCTTCTCATACAGCAATTAACTTCAATTTTTTTTTAGAAAAGGAAGCCAGACTTTGGGAAGAGCAAAACATCTGCAATAGAGATGTGTGATATTTATGGAAAATGTAAAGTTGTGTTTATAAATGAACTTATTTACATATTTGTATTGCATATTATGTAAGTTTAGGTATTTCTAAATCAAATTCATAGAAAATGTGAAAAAGGTATTAAGTGAGGTTGCAGAAATTTACAGATTGACACTTGCATGTAAAATCAGCAAGCAACAAGCCTCGCATCCTGACTGTTTTGGACTTCTAAAAGGACCTAGGATCCAGAAAGTATAATTGTCATGTGAGCTTTAACGGGAAGCAGGGAGAAATGGGATTTCTTTTCTAATCCCATTTCAAAACTGATTACAGGTGTAATTGTAAGACAAACTTTAATAGCCCACATTCTATATCATGTAAAAGCACAACTAAAGGGTGAAGAAAAACAGCAATATATTCCTTCAGCTTGACAACTGACCTTGTTTTCTTGCTACATAGCTTTTTATCAGACTCTAGGATAAACTGAGATTTGTGCTATAAAATAAAAAAAAAAGAAAAAGAAAAAAATAATTAAAAAAAATCTAACAGCCAGTTTTGAGGCTAAAATGAGTGAGCTCATGCTCAACTGGAAAAAGAGGAAAAGGAGCACACATAAAGTGGTCTGGTACATTCTTCCTTCATGCTGAAGGCTCTTCTCTGCAGTTCAGTATAGACAGCAGAGACACTGGCCTTTGTAAAGGGCATTATCACGTTTCTTTCAACCTCTTAGAAAAACCCGAATTTAAGAGTTATAGAACTTCTTTCATAAGAGAAAAGGATTTCTTGAATGCTGAATTTATATAGGAATCAAGAGCAAATATGCAGATCCTGGTCATTAAACACATTGATTGGCTTCAAACAGCTTTCTCAATAGACAAGACCACATGACATCCATGAACAGGCACTGCAGACACACACGTTTTTTCCTATACTAAAAGCCAAATCTAACAGTTGGAAACTGGGCATTACACAGTGGAGAATGAGAGATTATCTTTGTAAAGACACCAGCAGCATATCCTACTTGCATCAAGTAGGCACCAAGTTCTGCAGAGCCTGGAAAAAGTATATTAAGAGGTGTAAGTACCTTCAAGTGAGGTTCAGCTAAAATGTCAGTTACCATTACTGTTTTGTCCTCCCAAAAGAGGTTAGTGCATAGATCCCCATGCCCTTCTGTCAGCAATATCTCCTGTTGGTACTCTGCCACAATGGGGTTTGCATGACAAGGCAACTTTTGCCTCTCATCTTCAACCCAGAAAAGTCATAAGAATGTAAAAATGGACAAAAGTTCATGAAATTCCACCAAAAACAGATGCCTGGAAAAGTCTAACAGCAGATAAAACAAGTAATTAGCAGCACTTCCTTACAATGCTCTTTACTTGCAGTAATCCATTTCAGTACCAGAGCCCATCACAGTATCTGCATAGATGTCACTGGGGTCTTTCTATCAGCAATTTCTCCAAATCCTTTCAAAACCTGATGTAAAGTCACAGCATCCTTTACATCCACTGAGAAGAAGTTCCACAGCCTTTTATTCAGTATCTAAATAAGTACTTCTGTCTGGTTTTGAAACCCTCACCTGTCTAGAAACACCCATCTGATGTCCCTTAACTGTTGCACTAAACAAATGAATAGTCATTTTCTCTTCACCCTCTCTTACATTCATATTGGATGGCACTGTTATACTAATCCTCAATTCTCTCTTAGTCAAGATAAAAAGATCAAACAGTACTAGTTTATTTAATGTTTCTCATATGGAAACTAATGCAGACCTTTACACCATTCCTGACTCCTCTCATAGTGTCTTCTCCATTTCACAGACACAAGCTTCCCACCAAGATGTTCAAGCTCAGAGTTCAGACAAACGTAAAAATAGTTATGGACACAATGTGAACATCTGCAAGATGTATTGTGATCCATTTTTCAGATGACACACAGAAGCTCAGAGACAATCACTGTGTATGTCACACAAATTTACATAAACTCCAATCTTCAGTCTATGCTTAAGAGATCAAACTTACGTCTAAACTATCTGCCATTTCCAATACATGAGTAATAACCAGAGATGATGTCTTTTAATGATACGCTTCAGTACTGGATCTAATAATTTTCAGCACTTGACAGCATACAGGCATAATTTCACCAAGTAGCTTTTTTAATACAGGGATTAGGGGATTCTAAAAGACAGCAGTCCTCACATAATGAGTCCTTCTCTTCTGCTTTGCATATACAAAAAAAAAAGAAAAGCAGGAAGAGTGGCTAAAAATCAAATGACTGGATCTGATTCTTTCCTTTTACTGAAGCATGTCAGGAAAGCCTGCATAACTTAGCTTGCAAGTAAGAATTAAAAAGCATAGAGCACTGTTCTTGTTTTCTGATACCAAAATGATGCAATTGCTACAATTCTTTCTCCAGGTATCAAAGGAGTTGAGGAGACAACAGAAATCAAAAGTATATGAGCAGTAAAAGCGCCCATTGTTGTTTCATTGCCTGCAGAGTTCGTTTTTGTCACTTTAAGTGTCTGTCTTACATATTTTTTCAGTAATTTGCTACTAACTTAAATATTTGTGCTAAATCTCACAAGTTTTAGATGGAATCAAACAGCTCCTTGAAAATGCTCTACTGTAAAGGGCAAGAACAAGTTATGAGGCTGCTCACCAACTGCTTTACCTCAAGAGATCTCAGAACTTAATGGTAACACAGGTTCTATATCATAAAGGTTCCTGAAGCCACACAACATAAATCCTGATGACTTAAGTTCCTGTATACAATGCAACTAAAGCTGAATTTAAAAGAAGGATCACCTTTAAAGAAATTTATGCACTGCTTATACAATGTCATGTCATTTTCAGGTTTAAACACTCCTCTGTTTCTGAAAGAGCAAGACAGGTGCCAGCAATAAGAGGAAGAGTTCATGAAACAACATTAGCAAGAATTATGCTTAAGCTCTAAGAGACTTTAAAGCAATACAGTAAACACAAAGAATGTCCAGAACAAGCAGGCCCAATCTAAAGCAGCAGACCATGTGACTGTTTTAAATGATAAAGCTTTACTTTTCCCTGTAAATAAAGTTGCTCTTGCAGCAGATTATTCTAAGACATAAACCTTCAGTGACCTCACTAGACACTATTTCATGCACTTGGAAAAGGCAAAAGGATTTTCCTGCCTGGGAGCGGAAGGGCAAATCTACAAGAAAGAAAAAATACATACTTCCACAGCACGTAGCACTATTGATCCAAACCATGTAATACATTCCCAGCCTATTATCATTCACATAAATAAAGCTCATCTATAACACTTTGTGGATCTCAAGACAGCTTCATCCACAGCAGTTTCCTCACCATTCCTTTTCTCTTGTTGTTTACTCTTTGCTGTCTGCCTTCTAGGTACATTCTAGAGAAACAGACACAAGGATGACTTACAAATGACAAGAATTTTGCAAGCAAGAAGAAAAATGTCAGCACTAACAACTTTCATCCACTAAGCAATAACTTGAATAAATCCTAAGCCTGCTTGCCAAACATAAGCAAACAGATGGCAAAACAAATCAATACAACAGCGTGGAAATTCTGTAGAGAACAACAAAACTGTCGGATGTCTCAAGCAAATGCGCCGCCAAGAGCTCTACATATATTACTGATGGGTGCTATGAACTGAAAGAATTAAAAAACCTTCAAGCTTCCACATTTACCTCACTGTACAAATAGGAATTTTACTTCCACTGGTGGTTAACTGCGGAATCTTTATAAAATAGTGCGAGGGCTCCCTCTCCTGACAACACTTCGAACAGCCTGTGTGTGTCAGCACCTTTTGAAATAACCGACAGGAAATAGCTATCATATATCCGAAGCAAGATTTTTTAAGAAAGCTGAAAGTATTTTAATCTTAAAAGAAAATGAACTTCAATCCAAGAAACTGGTAATTATTATAAGAGAACTGGTTTTAATCTTATAAGTAGGATTTTAAAGTAATGCACATTTTGACTGTGTAACTTTGGGAGGAAACTGCCTAAAACAAGAAACAGAACCTAAAACAAACATGAAAGCATTTAACAGAGTAATAGATAAGGTGAGCTCTGTCCAGAATCAGAATTTAAAATAACAAATGTTACTTTATAATTTACCAAGCATAGATCCATTGAGTTATTGAAGTCATTATCTGAATACAGTAAACAAAGTAAGACACCATCAGACCCAGCTCCCTTTTAAATCAGACCACAGAATACTTGGTTAGGGACGCACTGGAAGTCAATAGTACCCAAGAATATGCATAGATATTTGAGGATCATAAACTCTATAGTACTTGTGATTATTTGTCCCTTTGTGGAGCTGCCACCCCTCCCTTTTGGGCTGATTACTCAAGCCAGCTTTTCTTTCAACCAACCCTCTCAACTTTTGCTGAGCAAACATAACTTGAAACAGTTCTCCTGCTCCCTCAAATCCACAAGATAAACAAGAAAATACACAAGCCATTTGTAAGCTGTTAAGTGCTAACTCCCAAACACAGTCACTCCAAAAGCTAGTATATTTAGGTCATTTCCACAGAGGATCTCAGCTTTTCACTCAATAGCTGCTCACTTAAGCAGACTGTGAATAGTCTTTGATAGCAGATGCCTTGATAATTTACAAAACTGGAAGAGTTCACATATCCCTTCATAAAAGAAAAGATGTTTGCATCTCTCTACAAAATGTATCCCCTCTGTATATTCTGTTCACTAAACATAATATATTCAATAAAGCCAGGGTAAGATTTTGCTCCTGTGGTCTACAAGGAGCCACTGTCTTTTAGTGCTTCACTGTTCCTTATTTAATATATATGGCTACATGTTTTTCATCTTGGTCCAAAAATCTTGAAACAGGTCTCCTCATTTCTCCTGGGAACCTCACAAATACATCACTATTGCCAGGTGACAGAAATTTCCTTTTCACCCTCAGTGAAAGATTGACATCCAATACATAGTTGATTTCCCTACCATTCTTCTCCTCTCTGGAGACAACTGATATCATTTACTCTCCCTGGCTGATGATCTCTGAATCTGATCACTCATAGTTTCTGAATTCCCAGATGCATAATATGATCACATTAGGACAAGCTCAGCTGTGTTTGTAGCAATACAACGCAAATCTAGTACATTTCCGAGTCATATTTTTAAATAGTGCTAGTACTTTAAAACATTCTAATAAATTAAATATGATGCTCTAGTAACAGTTGAAGTGGGCAAGTTCATTTCAATTAGTACAAGAGTCAACAGGAGCAAAGAGGCCAAATGTCCACAGCCTCTACCATCCAGCCATTCGTTGCAGCCTGAAAAACAGAGACCCCCACAAGGAGAGGACAGAGCACTAAAATGGCAAGATGAGTGAATGCAGATCTCATAGCTAGTAAATATACCACTGGTATTTTTATGGGTACCTTCTGTCAGTAACAACAACACCATGCTGCATGCAGAACAAAATCCATTCTGCAAAACAGTCCCTATATGCAATGGAAACAGGCAATACAAAAAGCAGTTCCTTTGATCACATGAATTAAAAAGACTTCTGTTTTAAACACACCAACTAACAAAATTAATTTCAGACCAAATTTAGCTTTGCTAAACCTCAATACAGTTATACCTATCCTACTTCTCTCTCAACCAATACAGTTTAGCAAGCCCCTCTCAACAAAACAAGCACATGTGTTTTAAAAGCACTTCTGAGCTGGTGGAAAAAAAATACAACAATTTCTATTGCACTGCATTAATGTCCCATACTGATTTAGTTAGCATAGTTTCTCATCCTCAATCACGATGTACATTAATAATAGCCCAACTTGCATTTATCATTTACTATTTGGTCGTCTTCTTTCAGGAAGGTAACATGAAGTCATGAAAACCACACCAACCTTTCAAAGGCTCTAAAGTTGAAATTCATCATCTCACTATACAGAAAAATTTTACTGCTAGACCAGCAAAAGAGACTATACACATACCACTGCAATGCGAAAATTGTTTAAAAAAAGGGAAAAAAAGGGCAACACTTTAAAAAAAAAACCACACAAAAAAAATTACATTAAAAATATTAATACAGTTTCTTAGTAAATCTTGTTTTCATAAAGGCATTTCTCACCTTGCCTTCAGTAACCTGAGGTCTAACTGAACAACTTAAATTATCTGCTTAAGATTTAAAATTAATCCAGTTTATAAAGCTTAATTATCATTTCAGCTCAAGTTACCAGCCAAATAACCATCCACACAGGTGACTGCAGGACCTTTATTCGTGAAGAGGGAAATAAAGCCAAAAGCATTGAGATGTACAGACAAAGCAGTCACTTTTATTTTATTTTTCTTCCTATTTCAAGTCAACTTGGTTTACCTTCTCACAGAAGTCGTTAAGAGCAGTGAAGTCCCATTTCTTGGAATAAGCAATGTTGTACCTCAGTATAGCCTCCTGGAGAAAGAGCATAACAAAATAAAGCTTAGACATACTTACTAAGAGAAGAAAACTGATTTTGTGGAATTTCCTTTGTGAAGGAACAGTACCATCTAGTGGCTAAAACCTGTCACAGAGCAGTGCAACTCCATAATACTGAATCCTGTTATTTTAGGTTTAGCATTAAATAAGCTTTAGTCTATGGGTTTTTCCTCCTATCACAAAACATGACACGGCATGCTTGGATCTGCCTACAACATACAACGTAAATATTCCTCATCCTGTGCTCACAGTCTTTAAAAATACCAAAAAAAGCATTCCTCAGCAAAACAGCAGATGTTTTACCAGTTCAAGAGCTTAAAGAATGCGAACAACAAATTAAATAGACCCTTTAGAACAACAAGCACCCTAAAAATGTATTAATTTAAAGTTTATCTGTAGCTTCTGCATCCTCCTCCTTCCCTGCCTTTTCAGGTATAATCTAAATTATATTATTCTTCACAAAAACATCATAGCAATTCTAAGCTGCTCCAAATCACAATTCATTAAAAGCCAGTAAGAACTATAATGGTTTTCAACAGAGCATTGATCTCCACGATTTACAGATTTTTGTCAGCAGCTTAAATTGTTGCAGTTTTAGTGATGTCAACAGTTAATGTTTCAAATTCTTGCACCTGTGCACCGCCCCACCATCTGGTTATAGAAAAATCCTCCATGCTATGTCTACCACAAACTATTAGATATTGCTGGACAAACAGTTTTATGTAGATTTATAAAAGACAATTTGTTTTAAAAATAACTAATATATTCAGTGGTAACACTTGAGACTCATTAAGATGTTTAATTCATTAGAGAATACCTTGAACAGCATGATATTTTTTTAATTCATTTTTGTAAGTGATTCAACAAACAGGACTGAGCCAGAATCACTAATAGTACACAGACAACCTGAATGTACTTATATGTATACAGACTCGATTTCAAATTGACCAGCTTACCTTCAAATCATGTGAGCAAGTAAACTTGTTAAGTAAGGCAGTTTGGATTAGTTCCCATCGACTTCCAGCAGTTCTATCACCATTCTTTAAAACAAAACCCCAAAACAAAGTCAGATGAAGTTATTCAAAACACAGTCATATTTACTAATAATTATCTTCAATGACAGTTTTTTCTAAACAAAGTTTGCTTTATTTGTGAAGGTCTTTAAAACTAAACCACATTTTTGAGTAACTGTAAAGAACTGCAACTTCTAGTCCACTGCATTTTATTTCCCTGAATTCCTTTTTAATTGAAGAAGTCACAAATTTCATGAAGAGCCTCTGACATATGCAGCACTCTTCCTCATGCATTCTCAAGGACAAATAATGTTCTCTATATTCTTTGTCAAAAAGTGGATTTTTCAGACAAAACATGGTCACAGTTATAAAATCTACAACTCAAAAATATAAACTGGACTTTGCAGAAACGTAAGGTAATAAAAATAAGGGCACAGATTATAAAGCATATAGCTGTGTCTGACTCTTCTACCTACCCAAATTTAAGACTTGTATATTCTGTGATATTTTTCCTCAACACAAAAGTCTTATTGCCCATTGCAAGCAATAATGACATTTCTTACTAGACTACCACAAGGGCAGATACAATTCTTCTTGCTCTACTGGCAACAACAAAAATTTTATCAGCATTTCTCTCTGAAACATCAAATAAATTCAATTTACACTGTATCTGTAAAATAGATAAATGAAAAGACTGAGAGTATTTCCTATAGGCTATAAAAATTCTCTGTTCCAGATTGAAGTGTCAATAATCATTATACAGCCTTTGCTATAGGACACACTACTGATTTTACTCACCACAGTGTGAAGTTTTGCAGTTTGTATGTTTAAGTAAGCCTCAAGCAGTGACAAGAAATACCACATCAATAAGCCACACAAGGCCAACTCTAAGCTCTCAACCACTATTTTAGCAGAACAGCAGGTACACCTCACTATCAGCAATACCTGACAGAGTATTATAATCAAAACATGGTTACAAATTCATTCACATCTGTTGATATTCCAAATTGCTTCACACACAATATATATAACGTATAAATAGTAAAATATAGAAATATATATGGAGTATAAGTTTATACTCCAAGTATATACAAACATGTACATCATCAAATCAACGGCTGGGTAAAATAACTAGGGAAAAAAAAAAAAACAACAAAGAGAGAACAATAACAAAACAACCACCACAAAGTCTTCTTCTCTGCCTGAAGCATTATAACCCAGAATCCAGCTTTTCAGACCAGGTATGTTCATCTACTTGATTTTCCAATTCTACACACACAGTCCGCCAACTAACAAATGCAGTGAACTGAAAACTCACCTATATGTGAACAAGCTTATTTGATTACACAACTGGAAATACTTCATCTTACCTCATCCTCTACAGGGTAAAAATTCTGTTCTGAGCAGGGCATTTTAACATGTTTGTTGTCCCACAGATCTTTGTAGTGAGTTGGAAAAGGCTTAGGCACCTCTCCTTCCCTCAGAAGATCAACCTGCAACAAAGAAGGAGGAGTGGGGGAGCTCACTTCTTAAGTTTTTAAACAAAAGAAATAAAAAGTAAACAAAAACATAAGTAGAAAAGCTCTCCTCTAATGTCATCCTTTCTGAAAAGGGGAAAGCTACAAACTGACCAGTTAGAAAATCCAGTACTGGTGTTACACTTGGTGAAAAGAATACCACCTTGTCATTTGACCTCTTGAAACACACTGAAATAAAAGTAATATATGCAATTATTTTATATCCAATTATCAGCTAGATTTCCCCAACTATGAATTTAAGTATCTACATAGTTTCACCTAATATTTTCAAAATGTAGTTTGAAATACAACTATAGTCATGTGCAGAAATAACATTCTTTAGCTAACACTGAAGAGGATGAGAAATCCTTCTAGACAGAGCAGTATTTCAAGTGTACTCCACAGAATATCAGAAATGTAAATATAAATAACATGATGCTCTTACAGACTTAATCTGCTATACTGTCTTCCAGCAGCACGGATTCTCTCAGAACTTGTATTTAAACTTAATGTGCTTTTCTTTTGCTTGAGATTTAACTATGACTCCAGGTTTCTGCTCACATGCTTTATTTCAACAATTATCTGACTGCATACTACTCCAAAATATTAAAGTCAAATATATCACATCTGATCTAAAATGTGGTGGTAAAATTAATAGAAAATCTTCCATTGTCTTTTTCGTATCTCGAATGTCTTGAAAATTCCATGTATCTTGAACCCAAAGCAGAATACTAACATGAGAATGTAACATGGCAACGTTGAAGATGTATTTAAATTCCCAGTTTACCACTCGGGCAAGGAAGTACACACACTCTAATGCAAAAGAAAAATACTTGTCCCTAACAAGCCAGAGGAAGTGAAACCATAATTAGATTTCTTCTGGATCTTAATATCCTAAATCCTGTGCATCAGAAAACCCAGTTTTCAGGAAAATCAGCCAGTTTGCTTGCAAGGAATGGCATACATTGATTTCCACAACCTGCTAATACTATCAGGCTAACATTTGGCATTTCATATTATTGAACGATTCAGTAAGAAATTTGATTTCAGCTAACACACTGAATGATCGTACTCTGACGGTTACTGTATGATTGGCTGAGGGTCGCAGATGTGGCAGACGAGTCGCACACATAGGCATTCTTCTCATGTCTTCAATCGGTGTCCCAAACCATTTCTTATTAGTTGGAAGAGGAGGTGGCACATATTTAGGAATCTTCCTTCCTGGCCTCTGGGGCTCGAATTCACACTTTTCTTTCCTGTTGTTAAAATATGTTGAAAAATTTTATTTATACTGAAAAAAACCTGGTAGGCTAACACAAAAATTTCCATTCCAGAGTTATAACAGTTTATTTGCTATCCTTTGTTGTGACCCCAAGCCAAAGCTTTACCTGGGGACAGGAGACAGACTCATTGGTCTGCATTTGTCAGGATACCCTTTGCAGCCCCTTTTCAACTGTTAGAAAACAAACTCGCATACACAGATGCATATATTCCCTCTTGAAACTTAAAACAAACCAAGACAACCAACCAACAAAAAGAATTCCAACTTCTTAACCACACATTCCCACTAGGATTTTATTTTTCACACCAGGCATACAATACTTGCAATGGAAGTAGAAATTGAAAAGCAATCCAAAAAACACTTCTAAAATTCAAATATATGCAAGAGCAGATGAACTAATTAATCCTCTTTAATGATCAAAGGTATTTGGCATACCTGAGATATGGGGAAGAAAAATCTCAATCTGCTGTATGTCTGATGTAATATATCACATTTCTCATGCAAGACAAAGCTCTCAGAATGAAATGCAAAACAAGTTAAAAGCCTACACTTTGAGGTGCTGTTTTGACCTCTAAATTCCCTTTAGCAAACTTACTCCACCCTTGGATAAAGACGTCGTCCAACATGTTCAGTTTATGCATATACCAGTACCTACAGGTGCAGACAATGCCTCCAACCTGGCTGATCACATGCAAATGGTAACACATAGCCTAACACTGGATACAGGTCCAAGTGCTCACCTGAGAGCCAAAGGACAATTTTGGCATAGCACCACTGATGATTGAAATGTGTTTAATACTCTATTGCTTCCTTCTCAAAGAGTTAAGATCTGAGACACACTATTGCCTGCTGTAGACCTGGTCTAACAAAAAACAGGAGAAAAGCTTTAACATTTTCTAATTGCTCTCTTAAGCACTGTAGGCAGTACCACTATTTCATCTGGCACTGAGGTTTATAACCTTCACATAATCTTATTTTAGGCCCCAAAAAGGAAAACAGTAATCTCTCTACAGCCTCATACTCTACCTTACTAATTATTCTGTAAAGCACTTCTAGGATTCCCATCCAGCTATACAGCAAAACCTCTGCATGAGTTTCCCTTCTCAAACATGATTTATCGTAACACACAATGCTCTAGCACTGACAAAGATAAGCCTCAACCTTTGCTGCTTTGCCCCAACAGCAATTCATTTAAATTAGTGAAAAGACTAAATCCACTGTTTTTAACTTTATGACTCACTTCTCCATAACTTTTGTTAGCAAATTCTTCATCCGTTCATTTTTTTCCTAGGAACTACCCTTTTTTGTTTTCCAACAACTCCACTATCAGCCTACTCATCTTTTAAGATTTCTCAAACGTAAGCTCCCGCCATGAGTTAGCCACCTTCTGTCACCCTCTTCATTTCCTTGAACAGTATGGTTTGTGCTGCTCCTTGCATCCAGAAAGGATCTCCCAGTAAAGATGTGCAAACCTACTTTCTTGACCTACTTTAGTTCTATTGAGATGATTGCTTATTGGAACTAGATGATCTTAAGGTCCTTTCCAACCCTAACTATTCTATGGTTCTGTAACACACACAGTTCACTTGTTTCTGCTTACTCCTTTACTGTTTATTCACTTCCTCAGCCCCCATTGAAATCTGAGTTGTTCAGAGCAGAGATTATCCTTTTGTCTTTGCACAACACCTAGCATGCAAAGTCTGGGTCACGCTCAGGGCTTCCATTTCCATTGCTGTTTGTTTCACATAGCACTGATGCTTTAACAAACTGGATTCAGTATTTTTGACACAGGAAACTTAAAAAAACCACAAAGAAAACATCAATCTTCTCAGATATTCTGAACGAAGTAATGGATGCCAGAGATACACTCCATTAAGCGTTCCTGTACTATCATTCACTTTCAAGTATTAAAAACCCCATGGTCCTAAATCACTTCTTTATTAAAAGAAAACAACTTCCTACAGTGTCTTTAACTCCCAATTTTAACAGATCTCTAATGATTAAAAAATAAATAAATAATCAAATGCAGTGGACAGATGCCCTTAAAAAAACAACACACAAGTACTCCCATTAAAAATCAGTTATTTCAAGCTTGCATCAAAGCTGTCTTTGTGTCTTAACATACATTTTGCAAAATGCTTTACACAATCCAGGCTCCAAATTCTGAAGCGTGAAAAAAACAGATAAAGAGGCAGACAGAACTTTACCTTTTATCTTCAATTTTAGGTATCCTCATGAAGTGAGAGGTGATTTTGGAATCCCTCTTCACACTCTGCTTTGCACCTTTGAGTTCTGATGAAGCAGGAGAGATCCCAGGTGACTTTGTATGCAGACCATCCTCTTTAGCAGAATTATCTATTTCCTCAAAACTTTCGCAGCCCTTGGCAGAAAAACGTGATTTTCTTGACTCCAGTTCAGCATCCCCATATTGAATTCTAAAAGACTTGTTTATGGATTTTGACATATTCATTTCCTCTCGATCATCAAGAAATGGACTGGTTTCTTCATCAGCCTCTGATCCATGACAGCTATTTTTGGAATTATCTACATCCATCGGTGACTCTGGTTCACTTTCTTTCTCAAAAGCAGGTGAATCCCCTGAACTGTTCTGACATTTGCTCAGTTTCCCAGGACCCCCAAGGTCAGATATACAAGCATCACAACCAGCATCTGAAAGTGGACTTTCTGGAACTACATCCCCTTCTTGTTCACCTGTTAAACAGACAGAATCACAAGTCTTCAGCTCCTGTGAATTGCATGAAGACACTTGTCTATCTGTCTCAGTGTCTTTCGAAGAAAGTTCTGTATTTCCCATTTTCAAAGACCGGCCAGATGATGATTTCCTCCGAGTACAATTATCACTGCTCTCCTCACAGCCTCTCTGAGCCTGCTTGCCAGTTTTGTGCATCTGATCAATGTTGGCATTTTTAAAGAGGTCTCCAGACTGCATCCCCTTCACAGACTCTGTGTCCAAGACTGGATCTTTGCCCTCAGCCTCCCAACTATACATGCTGTCTGTTTGAGGCAAATTTACACGCTTTGCACCAACTTCCACAGATATTTTTGAATAATTTTGCTGACAAATATTCTCTAGCTTTTTCACATCATGCTCACAAAAGTTCTCTTTTTTAATGGAAGTCATCTTGGAATTTGCTTCAGTATTGTTACTAATCTTGCTGTGTAAGCTGTGAAAGACAAGTAAAAGAATTAAGTGCCTTATCTCCAAATGCACTTCCTGTACATATACCTGTATTTTAAAGGAATTATTATAAACATACAATAAAACCTGCATAATTTTACTCATTATACTATGTGAGCACTACTAGGATCAACAAGTTCCACTTCACTGGTGAATGCCGCTCAGTAACACTTTCTATTTAAAAACTCCAAAGGATGATGAATCAGTTGCTTACCTTAGAAATATGTTCCAGTGATTCCTTATTTTAAAATCTAAACAGAATTACGCTATTATTAATTATTTGCTTCGGACAAAAAAAATCAAAGTCATGATGAAGTACTCCTCAGCTTTCGTTTTAATCAGTTAAATACAGTGAGCAAGGAAATCAATGGTTTTGTAGCCATTCCCTCAGAGCTACAAATTCATTGTTTAAAAGAGCAGAAAACAGTAGTCCACAGTCTCAAAACCATCCTATTATTTCCTTATTTTAATAAGCTGCCCCGACTTCAAAAATATTCACAATACAAAAGCATAAGAGCAAAATATATTAAGAAATTATGATAAAAATGACATGACATTAAATCAATTAAAATTTTATTTTCAAGAAAAATAAGCTAGTTTGCCCTGTGCCATCTTACACAAAGAATGGAAAGAAACGTGTCCTAATGGTTACACAGGGAAATGAAGTGAGTTTTGTATGAGCAGACAAAACTTTCAAAGACAACATTAGAAAGTCATTTCATACCTGCTAATTTTTGTGTCAGTGTACTGATGAAAATACTTGGATGCCATATGAATATTAAAAAACCCCTGACCAATCTTGGTGAATATATCACTTTGTCAACACCTTTTCCTGAATGTATTGTGGCAACACTTTATATCAACAGTGCAAGTTAAGCATGCTAAAAACTGTGTATCTGGTCACTGCTCAGATTCCCATATCTACTAGATAGGAAAATATGCAATTATTACACAATCCTAAATTCAGCAACAGAACATCTTAATAGATTCCTGAAGGCACTAATTGCCTCCCTGAACGATAACAGATTCTCTTCTAAAAGAGTGCTCTGGGTAAAGAGATAGCATTCATAAATTTACCACTACAGAACAAAAAGAAAACCAATAAAGGGGCTTGGAGAAACAGATGATAGCTTGGAACTTCATCCACAGGAAGATTACTTAAAAACAAAAGAATTTTAGAGAGGCTTATGTTATGATAATTTAACTTCCCATGTATGCATATGTTATTGCACTGAAAATTCTGATGAACAGAAATTAAAGTTATGCTACTGCTGCCATCTCAGTAAGTGACTGTTTAAAGGTATTGACAACACCAAATCTAATAGTTTTCAAATTCAAATGAATTGTAACCACCACGTCAAGGGAGGCGATTTTCCTTCTCATGAGACCCCACCTGGAGTACCAGATCTGGGGCCTCTAACACAACAGGGAGATGGGCCTGTCAGAGCGAGTCCAGAGGAGGGCCACAAGGATGTTCAGAGGGCAGAAGCACCTCTTCTATAGAGATAGGCTGAGAGAGTCGGGCTTATTGAGCTGGAGAAGAGAAGGCTCTGAGGAGACTTTAGAGCAGCCTTCAACTTCCTGATGGAGGCCTAAGAGAAAGCTGAAAAGGGACTTTTCACAAAGACACGCAGTGACAGCACAGAGGAAATTGGCTTTAAATTAGAAGAGAGCTTAGATTAGCTATTAGGAAGAAATTCTTTCCTCTGAGGGTGGTGAGGTACTGGAACAGGTTACCCAGAGAAGCTGTGAATGCCTCATCCTGGAAGTGTTTGAGACCAGGTTGTATGGGGCTTTGAGCAGCCTGGTCTAGTGGAAAGTGTCCCTGTCCATGGCAGGGGGATTGGAAGTAGATAATCTTTAAGGTCCCTTCCAACCCAAGCCAATCCGCGATTCTGTGACAATGCTTACATGACTAACCTGCTACTTGAAATTGGCTAGGCTGCCATTTGTCAGCAAGGCTGAGGAGGGCATATAAAAGGAATACCCTATAGAGCCATCTTAAAAAAATAATAAAACCAAAAACATTCCCTCCCTAAGCACCCTCTTAACATCTTTGCTTTTCTGCAACCTGTAAGCTGGTACCTCAGCCCTGAGTACTTCTGTATTAATAATTACCACAAGTTTTCCCAGCTATTTTAGCACTGCTACAGATTTTAATTTCTATTTATTTACAAACATCAGTGAAAAATAAACCAGTACATTTACAACTGTAATTACAGAAAAATATGTTACTCCTCTGCACCACATATTTAAACTCTTAGAAATTTAACTTCAATGCTACCATGCAAATATTTTTCCTGATGGGCTACATGAGCAGAAGATACCAAACTTGACCTGGTGCTGTTCAATAGCAAAACTTTTATAACATCCTTCACAAAATAACCTGAAGACGCATTTGAGCAACTGTAAATTCTGGTCCAAACTAAGTCAAGCTGCACATGCTTATACTACAGTCACAGCCAACGAGATGAACCAAAACAGACTTTTGTCTGTAAATCAACAACAGAACTGTGAGTTAAATACAGGGCCATCAGTCAAAATCTGTAATTGTTATTGTCCTACATTAAACAAAAATAAGAGCAGAATTGTTGACTAAGGGACATAGTCTGATATTACAGCTAACTGGTCGACTGTCACAGGATGCAGCAGTTGCCTTCCCTCACTACAGGTTCAAATCTTTTTCTCTGCAGGAGCAGCAGTATTTATTCACCTGAACAGTGAGGTGCTTCAGGAAGCTAAGTCAACAACAAAGTTCTGAGGCCAGAGCTCACCAGGATGGGTGACTAGTTAGCTCTCTGTAGTAAAACTGACATTTATATTCAAGATGACGTACCAAGGTAAGGAAAGCAGCAGAAATGGGGCTGCCTTTTTCTTCAGTAGCTAGCTGTACTGACAACCTGCAATTTGAGTTCCCCACAGGCCCACTTAAACAACACAACTTCTGCATAGATATGCTGTTCATTTTACCTTTTGGACTCAGTTGTCTTGGGTCCTTTACTCTCCAACCAACTGGTAATTGTCCGTTGTTTACAAACTGAAAAACCACAGTTCACTACATTATTATATGAAACATGATAAAACTGCAAAACGATTGCATATGAATAAGATAACTTGTACTTGATGAAGATTAAAAACACCTCAAGTTCTCATTAACATCTCTACTATAGGGAACACCAAGGCACTAACACTATTAAAACTACATGTGATGCAATATTTAATTCACATCAGTCAGCAGCTATAGCTTCTGTAATAACCTTTATAAAAGCCAGGCTTGGTGTGTGTTGGTGGTTTTTTAATCCAATTTTCAATATGGTTAAAAAAAACAAAACTGTGAATAACTAGTTTAAAGGAAAAAAAGACAAACTGAACTTTCCAGCTCTCACTACCAACTTGAATTCCGCTGAATTTTGGAATGAAGAGGCAACATGACATAGCTTAAAAAATCTAACAACTAAGCATCTTAGAAGGGCCAGCTGAGAAAGAGACTTTTTCTTTTCCCTTTTATTCATAAACTTGTAAAGTCTATCAACGTTTACTCCCCTAAATAGCAACAAAATGTGAAAGACACAACTTTCTCAGATTTACTGTCAATGACAGAGCTCCAGTGAATGCGATCAGTCTTATTTCTCTGATGGGGGGTTGAAACTAGATGATCTTAAGGTCCTTTCCAACCCTAACGATTTTATGATTTTATGTTGCAGTTCAGACAAGTGCTCAATACAGCAGCAGCACATTATTTAGAGACCTGGGAGAAGGATAGGGAGAAAAAAAAAATCAAATCAGTTATTTTACAACTGGAAGGTAGTCTTCATTAGTATAAGAAAGGGTTTTTAGTTTTGGTGTTATTTAAAGGTAATTTTGAAAATTTGGCAACTAACTTTAGTTCCCTTTCCAAGAGAAATTATACGCCTGCCACTGCTGACTGCGCAAGGCATTTTCCTCACTGCTTTCAAATGGGTAAGGAAAATGTGCAACCCCCCTGACTGCAACAATAGTTTTGCACTTAACCAGTATAGCAGTTCTGACTATTCTTATTAATGGTCACTATGGAAAGACTCAGCATTTTACTGCAAATGGAGGTTATGTAACTTGTAGCACAGATAGCTTAGGCCATGGGCAACTTCAGAGACATTGTTTCATAAATGCTACCATGCAAGGCCTTGAATCTTCGACAGCTGGTTACCAAGTATCCTCACCAACAGTGCAGAATTTCTAAAATGAAAAGTAATCAACAGAAAACGTTTAAATCGTTTGAAGTTCTTTTGAAACTGCACAAACTACAGTGAGGAACTGCCACCATGTGACTAGGTCACCAGGGAGTAATGCAAAGTGCATGTGGATTACAGGCACAAGCATACCTGTGCCATACTCAGCCATCCAAATTTTCAACAAACACTCAGCTTCATCCCACACAGACAAAAACAACTTGATGGATTTTTAAGAAAACATCTTTATTTCTAAAGATTTTCTAAAACTGAAGTCTATTAGTCTGTTTACCAAATTTCACCCCCTTCTAGTTGAGGTGTTAACTTATATTGCCCAAAGAGGAAAGCAGCCGCCAGAAAAAAAAAATGAGGAGACATGTTAAAACATGGGACAAATAAGTCTCTTCAAAGGTAGCTGACTACCTCTTCAGCCGTGAACTTGAAGGCATACTTACTCATTAGCACAACAAAAAGGAACAAAAGCAGCATATGCAGAACAGAACTGAAACAGCTTCGGTCTGATTTTTAGCATCGAACTAGCTTTTAAGCTCTATAATCAACACATACCATTTTTGTTTAATGCTACTAACATCTCTTTTTGCTACAGATAAGGTGGTAAAAACCTAAGGGGCAACAAAAAGACAACATCTGCTTGCATTCAGAGTAAACAATAAACCCAGGCTCTGGCGTAAATTTCCTTTTTTTTTTTTTAAGTAGTCTCTAAATTTCTATTCAAGATTCCCCAAATCATTCCCATGACAAACCATTCCTCAGGAACTGCCACTGAGGAAAACAACTGAATTTTTAAAATATTCTTATACATCACTCTGTAGTCTACACTTTATATGTAGATTACTCTACACTATTATCTATACAAAGTTGCACCTTCATTAAAGGTTACTGAGGCTTAACACAACAACCAAAGACCATAGCAAATCCGGTTTTTATCCCTCCCTCCCTGAATTCTTTTCTATTCCTGAAATAGGTACTGTCTTGTGCATTAAAATTTTATACTGACAAGCTTAGCTCTAAATAAATATAATTTAAGGGAGGCATATGGGAACTTTCTACGCAGAACAGTTACACAGCAGGAGGAGCTCCACACATCACCTGCAGCGCTCAAGGCCCGCAGCCACATGCTCATGTGGGTTCCTGTCCTCACCCTTAAGTTCTCCTTGCCGTGATATCCCGGCTGAACATCATTTCTCCTGCAGCAAGTACTTGTGCTCTCACATACGAAACACACTACCTTTAGCAGCTTACACCTCACCTGGATGGTTTCACTGTCACTGACGGTTTTTAAAGAATCAGGCACAAAGCCAGGATCACGTCCTGTACCAAAAGCCGTCTCCAAAGGGAAGCAACGCGCACCGCCCCACACCACTGGGGTCGCGCACGTGAGACACGCTGGCACCGGGAAGCCAAGTTAGAGACGATTCGAAGGCCAGATCGCCATTAAAAATTGTCCTCCCTCAAGCGTACCACGGGAACAGAAGTACAATAGAGATGCAGTGAGCATCTAGGAAGCACACAGCGGTTCAGCAGAGCCCCTAGACCATGCCGTCTCCTCCCGCCGAGCCCCAGGCGAGACCGCGGCTCACACAGGCCCGGCGAGGGCCGCCAAGCAAGGCTCTGGCCAAGCTGGGACAAGTTCAGCACTGCCCAGGCTTTCTGGGCAGAGCCATCCCATCCTCCGGGCACCCTGAAACCGCCCAAGCCGCCGCAGGGAAGGTAGACGGGCAGCCACGGGCCTTCAGCGAGCCTTCTTTCGCGCCCAGCCGCAGCGCTCTCCTGTCCGCTACCCCTGCTCCAGGTAGAGCGCAGCCCCGGCCAGTACAAACCTTTGTTCCCCACGGCGGTGGAGGTATTGCCGCCGCCAAAGCTACTGCCCCCGGGCCCCTCCAGGCGGGGACCGAGCGGCGGCGGCAGCAGCTGCCGTTCTCCCTGGAAGCCGCCGCCGGGGTTCGCGGTGCTCGACCGGGCTTTCTTCCGAGGGGGGTCCCGCCCGCAGCCCGCACTCATCCTCGGCGGGCCCGCCTCCGCCCGCCCGGCCCGCCTCAACCGCGCGGGCCCGCCAGCGGCCGCCGGGGCCAGGCGGCAGCCACCCCCCAGGGACGGTGCGAAGATGCGGCGGCCGCGGCTTTACTCCTCCGCATCCTCCGGCCCGCAGCACCGGGCTCGTCCCGCCGGCCACCCCCTCGGCGGGAGGCGCTGAGGGAACGGCGGGGCCGGGGCAGAACCGCGTCCGGTCCGAGGGCCGGCGGCTCAGCGGCCGCACGCAGCAAAATGGCTCCCCGCCCACCTCACCCCTGTCACCATAGCGACCACGCTCCACCCCCGCCAGCAGCCGGCGCGCGGGCCGGAAAGCAGCGCGGCGCGCTTTACGGCATCGCGCGGAGGTCGTCGGTGCGGCGGGCTCGAGGCCCCGCGGCGCCATGGAGGGCGGCAGCAACTCGAAGGGCACCGGCCTCGGTGGGCTCTTCGGCAGCGGCGGGGTCGGGTACTCCAACGCCGACCTGGCCGGGGTGCCACGTAAGTACCGGCGGCAAAGGGGCGGCCTGCGGCAGCGCCCGCCCTCAGCCCAGGTGTCGGGCTAGGGCTGGGGAGGTGGGTGTCGGTATCCGCTTCCCGTCAAGGATGAAGGGCCTGGCGGTTCATGCCTGCGGGCCCGGGGATGGCGGCGCCTGGACAGAAGGCCGGTGCGGCCGAGCGCGGGTCCGGAGGAGCCGCAGCGCTTCCGCCGGCCGCACTTGCCGGCCCGTGGAGCTGGAAGAGGCCGGGCTCGCCGCGGCCGGTCATGCGGCGGTGTTACCAGCTGCGGACGCGTTGTATCCATCCCACCCGTGCTGCTTTTGTAGCGCTGCCCGGGCAGCCGGGAGTGCCCGTCCGTGCCCTGTTTTAATCGGTTGCGCGAGTTAGCGGCAGGATTTTCACTGCTGCCACGAGACGCGGTATCAGCCCACCTTTAACTTAACGGATGTGAAAATTTTTACTGGGAAAAGCGATGTTAAAGTTTGTTGGTTTTTCTCTTTTCAGTAACTGGAATGAGCCCCTTGTCCCCGTATTTAAACTTGGACCCCAGATATCTAGTACAGGTGAGAAGGTGGCTCGTTTTATTGTTTTGAACTGGACTGCATTGTTTTTTATGGCCATATGTGAAGACCTCGCTGTATGGTTGCGTACTGTGTACTGAAATCTTGAAGTGATGAGCGGTTGAAAGGAATGATTTTTCCAGTATTCTTCCTAATAAAAGCTTGTGTCGCCATGGCATCTGGAAGAAGAAAACCAGCTTTAATATAGAGGATAAGTAAGACTTGTGTTAATATAAGCCTGCTGCTACTGAAAAACAGAGGTCTTCCTCCCTGTCCTGAGGCATACAGCCCCAACACACCCCTGTACAAGTTCTGGCGTTTGTCACACCCTCCATTGAGCTCCTTCAATCAGCACCAGCAGGCAGAAACTCCGCTCACTTTCTGTGTTGTGATGAGTTTGATCAGTTTACAGAGGTGTTCAGCCAAACCCCAGACCTTACATAGGCATTGTCATGCAAGCTGTCATCACAGCAGCAACAAATTTCACATCACTTATGTCATTTCCCAGCTGAAGGGAGAACATAATGAAGTAAAGCTTTCTGGTTTAGGCTGCACAATAGTGCATCTGTTTTACGTATACAACTTACTATTAGTTGACATTATGTGATGGCCAATAGGCCACCATAAGGAAAATAAAATAATTTCAAATCCTATAGTGTTTTCCTCTCAACAATATTAACTGTAGCTGAAATGGTTTAAGTTAATCCAATAAGAATGCATGTCTTAATGATTTTGCTTAGTTAATATTTCCTATACATTTATGAATATATGGCTTACATAACCTGAGAACATGAAATTTTGCAGAAGTAGCACTGAAGGTAAACAGTTGTATAGTATTTGCTAATCTGGGTATGCTAATCTATGGTATACTAGGTCACTGCTACTAGTGGGGGCTAGTTTTTATATTTCTCTTTCACTAGAAGCTATTGCCGAGATTACAACGTAACATGTAATAAAATAGGGAATGTACCTCTGAAGTGGATTCAGTAGTGGTTATCTGGCCTGCTTTTGTTGAGTAGTCAGAAAATGCTCTTCCAAAAATACTCTCTCAAGTTGCCTTGTTTAGTTAGTACAGTACATCTGGGAACATGCTGGTGTTAAAAATGGTAAACCAGTTTTTAAAACACTCTGTGTGTACTAATAGATTTTATTTATTTTCTTATGCTTGCTTTAAAAGAAAAGAAAGTATTTGTATTAGTGTCATGAGTTACATATGAAACAATTCTAAAAACACCTATTGGCATAACACTAGAGGCTACCTTTTATGCTGCCACACTTCACTGCTCTTTATGTTTAGCACTAGCAAGTACATTGAAATAAAAGGGAGTTACATTTAAATGTGAGGAGGAAATGTTTTTACTTGAACAAGTTGCCCACACAAGCTGCCAGGGTCTCCATCCTTGGAAAAGCAAAAACCTCTGAGCAACCAGCACTTGCTGGCCCTGCTTTGCAGGAGTTTGCACTACACAGTCTCCACAGATCCCTTGAAATCTGAATTATTCTGTAATTCCAAAAGCTCAAGGAAAAAGACATAGCTAATATTGTAGAATCTCTGAGCGTTTGAAAATCAGTTTGTATGTGGAGGTATGCGTAGAGGGCTGAGAGTCTCCTGTATTTAAAGACCATCCATTTGCTTTCAGAATGCAGAGAGGAAGCCAGCCTTACTGTTGAGAACCTTACATTTTGATCCTGGCTTTTCCATAACAGCAAATGGTACAATGCTACTCATGACTTTAAACCCCACTTTATTCGTTAGTCCATTGATGGAGGCACAGACTATGTTTTCTGCAGTGCTTTTGTTACCTTTAGTAGATATGCATTATAAAATAGCATGCCAGCCTTTGTCCGAAAGCTCGAGGATGGGCTTCCTAGGTTGTTGTCTGTATAGAATCACAGAGGTTGCATATAGACAATGATTTCTTCATCTTGACTCTTTGATCAGTAGGGAAAACTGTTTGAAGCTGTTAACTAGTGTACACATAGAATTTCTCCAAATAATTAGTGACAGGGAAGATAGAAAACACATTATAGGTTCAGTTTATTGATAAAGTAGAATTTTAGAAGTTGTATATTTTTTTTGTATTGCCGTCCATGTTTAGTGCCAAGTGTGGAGTAAGAAACCCCTTAGAATATAACTACTTGAGCCTGCAGTTGTTGCAGTCATGTACCAGTTAAACTGGGGGTGAATAATATTATGACTGGAAAGCATGGAAGCATAGAAAGAGATCTTAATGCTTTAGCACCTTATCAGCACATGTGAATCTTGTCAGTGTCTCATACGAAGAGTGCATTGTCCCACCTTATCCCTCCACAAATGCTAGTTCTCAGTCCTTTACTCCAGCTTTTTAGAACAGTATGATTTTGTAGAACACATGCCTGTCCCTGTGGGAGAAAGATACACAAGTAAAAACAATTACCAGCCTCACATATTTCATGCCTGATCATTACTAGTATTGAATGTATTCCTTGCTTTTTTCATGTCTTCAAAATAGGTCACCTAGTGCAGGGAAATACTTTTTCAGTACAAAGGCAATTTTCCTTTAGTGTCATAATAGCAGGAAACTTCAATGTATTACTGCATCGGTATGGGTTGCTCAGTGCTGCGTAATCAGGCAATGAAGGTTTTTAGAGAGCAGCGAGTCTTACGTTGCCCGCTACAAGATGTAATAAATAATTAAGCAAATTACTAAAAAAACAGCGAACATCTTACATATTTGGCTGCCTGATGTAGTTTATAAAAAGTTATAAAATATAGGGAGAAAAAAAGCAGCTCTAAGGGTTTTGGGTTTTTTTTGTTAATTCTTTTTAAAGTATACACATAGTTTGTTCCATTCTCGGTAGAGAAATCTAGTATAGACAGCAGTTTTCCAGAAGCACTGATTGTATCTGTCTTTTCTTTAGTTCACTCTGTGGAGTACAGAAAAAAATGTTTATGGCCTACATTCTGAGGCAGGTACAGTTGGAAAATACAAAAGCTTTTGTTTTGTTTCCCCCTAGGATACAGATGAATTTATCTTGCCCACAGGAGCCAACAAAACTCGAGGCAGATTTGAGCTGGCCTTTTTTACCATTGGAGGATGTTGTATGACAGGTAGATTTGTTTTTCTCACTTTTCCCAGCTGCCCAGGTAACACCTGTACTATGCATGTACTAGAGTAATTGATAAGATTCTAAATATCTTGTTCTGCAATCTGGTCTTACTTCAGTCTGTACAAAG
Organism: Loriculus beryllinus; assembly: GCA_039877255.1. NCBI lineage: Eukaryota > Metazoa > Chordata > Aves > Psittaciformes > Psittacidae > Loriculus > Loriculus beryllinus. Next base: position 29,639 of record JBCJKH010014651.1, on the reverse strand, counting down.
TCTATTCTCAGTATTTGTTTCTAGTATTCTTTCTTTTCTTCTTAAAAAGTAATAACTGGTATTATGCAAACTAGGAGCAGCATTTGGTGCACTGAATGGCTTGCGGCTTGGCTTGAAGGAGACACAGAATATGGCGTGGTCAAAACCTAGAAATGTACAGTAAGTGTCCAATCTCCAAAAAAGTACACCTTTGTTGTTTCCTCCAGCTTGTATTTTTGTGTCTTTAGTGGGGACAAATGAGAATCAATGTGTTCATCAAGTTATGAAATGTTTTTAGTTATAATGATACTCAGTTCAAGCTTTCTGCTTTGCATTTGGTGACAATTGGTAGGTCCTCTGATTTACATTAAATATTTGAGAATGAATTACTTTGATGTTTACTGGAAATTTAGTTCAAAGTCAAACCAGTGGTTTGGGTGAAATATTCCCACGCCCAAAGCAGCATGCTTTGCTTTGAGCTGTTTTTTTGCTGTCGCTTATCTGAGAGCAAGCTCACTCTTTTTTTTCCCAAACTTTTCCAAGGCAGGAAGAGATTAAAATGCAGAAGCTGTGCCTGCCTATGTTTGCATTAGGGATGACATTGGCACGTGCTGCTGAGCAAGTGTTGAATGGCAGAAATAGTTCTGGATTACAGCATCCATGGATGCCCGTGGCATTCCCATGGTTTTGCCTTACCTGATTGTTTGAAAGAATGCAGTTAAGATAGGAATGATTTTTTGTTGTTGTTGACAGTATGCTTCTTCTAGAATTATTAGTAGTTTAGACATAACTGTGAGAAAACTTCAGTGCCTGTGAAAAAGACATGGGAAACTAGAGGAGTGGAATAACTGGGGAAAACCATTTTCACTCCCACAAGATTTTGTAAAAAAGGAATTTTAGCAGAAGAATTTACCATTTCCTGGTATAACTTGTACTGGCTCTGCTCCTTTCAAAATTATCTTTCTGTATTTGTCATTCCCTTCCTTACCTTCTCTAGAGCTATTAGAGATATTCCCAAGCATAATTTTGGCTCTTCCATAATGTTCTAGATGAACAGAATTTTATATTACATGCTCAGAATGAGCCAAATCAGACAAAACCATGTTGTTAGTGCAACCTTCGATGGGCCGAGCCCAGTAGGTGGCAGTCGCTGCACGAGGTGCTGTTAGTCCTCCCCCTTCAAGGGAAAAGGCTGTTGAACGTCATCACCATCAACTAGTGTATTAAGTTCCATGTTTTCCTAATCAGATGCAGGGAAAAGACTCGCCTAGGTAGATTTTCTTCAAATTTATCCTTCATGTACACAGATGTTTTTTTTTATTAATTTGAATTTTGCTGTTAATCCCCTGTCATTGAATATACAAAATGTGTCATGGTTACTAAATCAATAATTAAATAAAACATTAAATCATGGTTATTATAATCAGTATCAATTCAGAATTGATGTAATGTTAACAAAATAGGGCAGGGGGTTAGGATTAAGGGGAAGCTGTCAATTCGCTAGTCTCCTGGATTATTTTTTTTTCTCTTGTTTTATAGTGTTTTCCATTATTGTTTAGTACATTGCCTAACCATATTCGGTAATGGCCTATGTCTCCTAATGAAAATTATAAAAAAAAGCAAAATAGTGTAAAATGAATACAAATCAGAAAGAATGTGATGTGGGACACTTTCATTGCTTTAAAAGACAAACTGGGCTCCAGTGGTAGTCAGCTGTCCAGGGCAGTATGCCTGTGATAGTGTTACACTGCTGGGAGATAAAGATCATTCATTTCTTCTTGCTCCTGTTGTCACCGTTCTGGAGACAGCTAATGCCAAAAAGAAATGTCAATGTGCTTCCCTGAGAGTGCGCTAAAGATTTGCTTTACCTCTTTAGTGCTAGTCTGGAAGCATACATACAGAAATACTTAGGGTACTTTACCTTTTGTTGAGTGCTAAGTGTGACAACTGGAAGTGCAAAAGATTACTACTTTTGTTCCCAACTTGCTTTAGTTTAGACTTTGTTTTAATATGCATGCCATTTATTCAGGCACTACCATGCTCTCTGACATTGGTCCTTGTATTGCTTGCACCTTCTAGAAGATCAGTCTGGCCTTCCTGGAGGCCTTCTACCAAGTGAGCATAAATGTACCAGTCATTCTCAGTTGCCGTGTGCAGTAACCACATAAAGAGCATTTATCAGCTAGGGTTAGAAAGTAATTTGAAGGGAAGAGATTGGATTCTTGGTAAGGGGCAAGTTTGACATGAAAAGAGAAAAAGATTTTCATAAGGTTTGACAGAACAAAATTTTTGCTTTCATAATTGCCTTCATTGCTATTTGTAGTACTCATTATAGAGGAGATCATCTATATAAGTTATGTGTTTTTCCTTGCTGTTTTGTTTTGAAGGGCTTTTGGTTCATTATTCCAGTTTTATTAATCAAATGTGTAGTGTAGACACATTACATCTATCTTAAATACTGCCTCAGTGTAAACACAGAGAGCTAAAATTTTTAATTCCTTTTTAACTCCTTTATAGAATTCTAAATATGGTGACACGGCAAGGAGCATTATGGGCTAACACTCTGGGATCTCTTGGTAAGTAAAGTCATGACTTCATAGGAAAACAACTCAAAGATATAACTGTTTGATGGGGAATTTTATTCTCTGCGTTTTCATTATGACATCCATCAGGAAAAGCTACAGGTTTTTTACTTAGGATGTGAAGGCGTTTCAGTAGACATTGAAAAGGAAATTAAAGGCTAAAACAGGATTTGAAATATTGATGGCCAAAAGCCTATAATTAACCCCCAAAATTTGTAGTATACTAAAACCAAAAACTCCAGCTATGGAATAACAGGAATAACTGAAAATTATAGATAATGCTTACTGGTTTATAAATTGCAGCTAATTCACAATGTAAGGCAAAAAATATAATTGAATACTTCTGAAATAACTTAATAATCTAAGAAGAGACTCAGTGGTTATGTGAGCAACTGCCTGATGTCTGTTTCCAGTTAAAGCATCAATAGTTCATCTGTAGAAGAAATGTGATAGTGACTACAGAGATTTATCCTTTTATGATGGTATCTTAGCTAGAAAAATCACATATTATACCACCTACTTTAAATATAAACATTGCTTATAACTAGTATGGGTTAGAAAAAAAGAGTAAAGAAAATGAACAAAAGCTTGATGTATGAGAAAAACTTCTGTGAACCAAGGTTTGGGTGGGGACAGGAAATAAAAATCCCATTGGTTGCCTTAGAAAACCAACTTCAGATGATTTCATAAAAGTCAGTGCAGTAACTTAATGCCATAGAAAATACAAGCTCTTTGCCCATTCCACCTCCCCCTTCAATCTTAAAAGACCAAAGGGTGCTCAGTTAGTTACTTTGAAAGGAGAAATCCAAAACTGGTGAAAATATTTTGAAGGTTAATGATGGGACTCATTGCTCCACAAAGTGGTAATAAAAGAGAAGCTAGTAATATTTAAAACAGATACTACATTGTGTTATAACAAAGTCTACACTTATTTGAATTTTGAGAATCAAAACATAGGCTAAGTTCTATTTATTGCATTTTGATTCAGTCTTATTTCTAAAGCGTAGATTAGCCTGCCAATTAACTCGGACATCAGCTTTTGAGGCATAAGAGAGAGGCCATGGTTAGAGATGGAATTCTGAACTACTGAAAGAATGGCACTTCTAGGAGTGCATACTTCCTAGTGACTTTTATGATGGGATTGGCTTTTTTCTTTTATTTTCTATTCCAAATCTAATCAAAACATGGCTGAAAACTGAGACGCAGGCACACTGCAGTTCAAGGTCCCAGGTTAAGTGACACATTAACAGTTTTTTCAGCTGTGTTTGAGGAAAGATTACTCAAGAAAATGTTTGTGCATTCCAGTACCAAATTGTGATTTTGCTTACAAAATATGGCCTCCTGTTTCATAGAGTTAAGCAGAACTTGGTATTTTTGGATTTGGTATAGCTCTGGCTTGTTTTGTCTACCAGAGTTCTTTTCAAGCAGCTGAAGTATTATTTTTCATCTTATTTCTCTTGCACAGCATTTATGTACCTGAGAAATTCCTTTTGTCACCACTGACAATTTGTGTCATTCACTTTATAAATAGAGGTAGCAACATCTGTGTTAAACTTTTTTAAACAACGTTGACTTCAGCTTTTTCCTCCCCTCATTGTTAATACTACATGCTACTAAGACAAGGTAAATTACCATTGCCTATGTTGAATGCAAACAGATTCTACCATTCAACTCATTGACATTAATAGAGTTGCTTATGAAGGAGTTGCATGCTTTACAACAGATGCAGAGATTTCAAATTTTTGGAGGACAAGTGATGGATTAAAGTGGCATAGTGTCTTCATCACTGTAAAGTTCATGTCAGCATGAAATAAGAATATATCATGAGGAGGGAGGATGGAAGTGCCTTCACCCTTCCTCAAAACAATAGATTATATATGCATTTATATTAAAAGCCCACACATTTCTAATTCTTTCCAGACAGTCCCCAAAGTTTTCCCAAAGCAAAAGGCCCTCTGGGTACAAAGTTTTCATATGCAGGCAGAGATGGAATAGCTGTAAATGTCAAATCCCAAGTAATTCGATAGTCATTTGTAAGGGAAATGTGGCACATTATACCCTAGCCCTTAATAACATGATCTGAATACTGCACTTAACTTATATTTTATCTCAGTCACATGTGGGAAACTATTTTCTCTGCTACCTAGAAAGTGGTGTTTGAGTTTAGTTTCATGCCATCCACACAAGACAGTATAAACCCTCCCAGTACACAGTTTAACCCTCAAAAGTTTTCCAGATGAATTTGAACTAGTAAAATGGGCTTCAACTTCAGTCAGTGCTGTACATCACATATTTATCATGTCTTGAGGCAGTACTAGACACCGTGAAGAACGCTACCTTATAACCAAACTACAGCTGGAGAAAGAAAATTATCTGTAAAATAGAAATAGGTCTGGAAAAAAAAAACCACCAAAGATGGGATTTTGCTGAGGATTCCCCCCCACTTTAAATAAACAGGAAATCTGTGCTGCAGAAGCATGGGCGAAATAGTTACACCAAGCTTGGATTCTAAGCCTTGTGTCTCAGAGAATGAGAGATTCAGTTAACTTGAATTTAATGTGTTTTTCTTTTCCAGCTCTACTTTACAGTGCGTTTGGAGTTGTCATTGAAAAAACACGAGGTGCAGAAGATGACCTGAATACCGTAGCTGCTGGAACCTTGACAGGAATGCTGTACAAAAGCACCGGTAGAGTAATTAGATGTTTCTAGTTTTATTTCTCTTGTACTTTTATCCTAGTTATTAGGATTCTCGCTACTTTTACTAAATACTATCCTGCTCTGAAAACTGCAGTGTAAAAAGGGTGCAATAGGAACTAAGACCTATTAAGTTCAATGTCCCCTAACCCACACACTGTTTTTCACTCAGCTAAGACCACTTAAGGAAAACATGCACTTAAAAAATTCCAGTTGAATTAAATCTGATTCTTTCCAACTTGCACAGGACTAACAATCATGAGAGCCAGATTATGTCTGTTACACATATAAGCTGAATTAACATTCAGATATTTACTCAGATTTATAGTGAGATTGTGTAAAATGCATACCCAGCTCATTCTTAGCCATGTTTTTTAAGTATAGCAGTAATAAAACCAATCGTTTCTCAAGTCCATGAATGGATGCAAGCAAATGGGAGCTACCTTCCAAAGTGAAATGGGGTAGGGGAGGAATACACAGAACACAGCTTGAATGCATCAAGGTGAAACTTACTACAGGTGATTCATGTGAGAGTACCAGAGCTGAAAACAAGCCCTACACACAGAGAAACTGATATATGTATAAAGTTATTACTTAACTGTTTGTGAATACAGTTGTCTTGTGGTAGGACTCTAATCTTTGCATAGTGGTCAAAACTAACAATGTTATTTGAGAACAGCATGGATTTAAGGTTAGTTTGCTGATGCAAACTGAATTGTTGGCAGAAGAGGGGACCTGAGTTTCTTCAGGAAAACACCTGTTAACACATATTCCAAGCTCAAGAGTTGGAGGGTTCATCTTTTTTAGAGGACTACTGTGTACCAGGGATTGACTATCACAGAAAAAAAATACTAGTTTTAAGTACCTTAATAAAGGTTTGGCTGTATGCTTCATTACTGAGGAGATAATTCTGGAATTAACCTATGTACTTTTACGTATTTAACTGAGCCTCAGTGTCTTAGAGACTCAGTTAAATACGTGTTTCTGAAGCTCAGCTTTATATCTGGGCCAAAGCAGTTTGAGAAGTCTTATTTTCCTGCTGTCCTAGACTAATTGAAACCAGAAATAACTGGCCTGAGTAGCCTTCATAAGTACTAGCTTTTGCACTTAACCTTGCAAGAGCACGTAGCTATTATTTGGAATTTCATGAGTGATATGAGAGATTACCAATGACATGTGGATAGGGTAGCAGCATAGAAGTCTAGCATTTCCTACAGGAAGTTATTAAGAAGGAGAACTGCCGTCTTGCACTCCAGCAGAAGCTTCCCCATTGGCTCTCAGGAGTATAGAGCCGTCATTATGTGTAATTCTTTCTTTCCTGGCGCAGTGCAACCATGGATAACTACCCCAGTCACATGCACAGTCACCTGACACCACAAAAAATTTTCTTGCCAAAGCACAGTGGGACTTTGTTTTGTAACATAGGATCTACTCAGCCAGTAGTAGTACTGATGAAGGTAAATGTAGTCAGTAGCTGTATTGTATTTCACGTATGTGTCACACATATGAAGTGTAGTGCACAGAAACTCAAAAGAAACATGTTTTTCCACCATATGCAGGAAATTTGAGTGGCACAGAATACCTTAAAGATCAAGGATTAGTTCTGTAAGTGAACAAGATTATATTCACATCAGTTTAAGAATTTAATTCCAGTCTTATTTTCCTTTTTTCTTTCATGCTCTGTCCTTCTTGCTGCTTCTCCTCCTGTCAACTTATGCCAGAATACCCTTCCTAATTCTGTATGGTAAAGCTGCCATCTAAGTTACGCCTTTATGCAGCATCAATATGTATCTCTACCTAAGAAACCTTGAATATTTCAGCCGTATGCAAATGACCAGTTCACAATTGTGACATACCAGGATTGTAATAATTTCCTGTGTTACATGGAATGTCATGTTGGCATAGAAAAAGGAAAATTTGAAAGCTATCAGGGACACTTTGTATCAGCTGCAGACTCCCACAAGCACACCATTTCAACTCAAGGCTGTTCCGTAACGTACAAAGTTGTTGTGCTATTCAAACGCTCAGATTTCGCACCTCTATCATCCCTGTTTTGTAAAGAGATCAGGAATATATTTAAGAAGAAACTGTATAAAGTGTGACAGGTTTTTTATTCTGACTTTATGGTTCATGTTTAAACATAGCACTGATGGAAGAATCACATCAGCAGCCCTGTTGCTCTGAAAAATACCCTTGTGTGCACCACAAAGCCTAAACGGAGCCTTTGCTGAGGGGGGTGAATGAATGGAAAAAAGTAGTGGGAAAAAAAATTGAAGGCTGAGGTTTGTTCCCCCAGACTGGTCCCAGTTTTCACAATTTATCCCTGTAGAAGTGTTACAGAATCATAGAATGGTTGGGTTGGAAGGGACTTTAAAGATAGTCTCATTCCAACCCACCTGCCGTGGGCAGGAACACCTTCCACTAGACCAGGTTGCTCAAAGCCCCATACAACCTGGCCTTGAAATGATGTTAATCATTACCAAAATGCCAGCAGTCAAGCAAAAAAAGGCTTTCTGAAATATGCATGTTCTAAAACCATTAGATTGTGAACAGTTCTGTGCAAGGTTATTTAACACACAGCTTCTGTGTGAGAAGATAAAAGAGCATTAAAAGGTCTGCAGGTGAAGACTGTGGAAGTTCAGCCTCCCTGTGTTCACTGGAAGAGGCTTTAATCACTATCAGTTCCCCATTGCAAGTGACTTAAACAGTTAAGTCCCCAGGACCTCTGATAGTCCTTGAAATTAGTCAGACACTGTTAACTTGCCATTATAAATCAAGTGTTGCCTGGGATCTGTCTCAGCATTCTATATGGCTTAGGTTAACAGATTTTCAGTTGTGTTTGAAAGTAAAACTGATTTGAGGAACCTTGCAACAGCATGCTAGCTGATTCTTTTGACCTAGTGATCTCTAGGTTTCACATTTATTGAAATTAAATTTAAAATCAAGATTACTGACTAGATTTTAACCCAAATGTAGCAAAGTGAGTGCAGTATTAACTTATTACACTAAACTTGCACTTCATGAAAACTGCATTTTGAATTCACAACTTAAACTGAATGTTCTGGGTAAAAGGTGAATGACAGGTGAAAGAAACACCTTTATGTTTCTTTGCCAGTGACATATGTAGTAGAAATGCTGTTGCAACTTAGTCCTGTTTGAGTTTTGCTAAAAGTCAGTCTGATATTCTGAGTCCATGAGGATGGCTTTTCTGTTATTCTTTTTCCTTTAATTTCAAGCAAAGGCTAAAATTAAGATCTGTTATGCCAGATTTTTTCTGCCAAACGTTACAAAGCACAAATACTAATGGAACATAAATATTTAGTCCTCTTGCATGCGTTTTCAACCTTTTTTCCTAAATCAGGCATCTTCATTTTGTTTTCTTATAAAAGTAGCAAGAAATGCAGTATTGTCACTAATATTCCCTGCCACCTTGAATACACATATGGTTCCAGTCATCATGTCACAAAGGTAGAGCTGGCTAAGGATCTTGCACTCCTTCTCAGCCATGTATATTCAATGACTCAGGAAAAATATCCTCAGCTAGGTGGGCTTTCATCTGACCCAGTGTGACACCATTAGTTTCTCTTTGAAATTCCTGACAGAGAATTCAGTAAGCAAGGAAGTTAAATAACATTTCTCTGTTACCTGAGGGTTATACAGGTTATAGATACTCTTTCTTAGATAATTCCCTCCCTGCCCCACCTCGAGATTAGGGAAAACTGGAAAAAAAATACTGTGTTGGACAAACTAAATTACTTTGATTACTGTACTTCTGTCAGTAGGAACTTGATACTAGACAGAGCATCTCATGCCTTTTGCACAATAGATGTTACATAATTTGGTATAAAATAGTGTGTGCCTGAAAAAGAAGGGAATTTCACAGCAGTAGCTGAAGGCAGTAGTTGTCATTTTAACCTCAGAGCACAACCCTGAAAAGTCAATATGCTATGAATTAATTAAGAAGGGCTAAATGGTTAATTGCTAGCAGTAAAGCTTGGCCAGAGCTAAAGATCAGTTTTGTGACATTCAGTGGGTAGGAGTTCAGGGCAGTTGTGTTGGCTAAAAGTACTTCTTGATCTTTAAAAGCCTCCTCCCTTGGGGCTCAGTCTGTGTTTTTCTTTGGGCACGAGAGTTGGTGTTTTCTCTTGTTTCTTTTTAGTGGGGAGGGGGAAAGAGAAGCTTTTTGTAGACTGCTGCAGGTATGGCCCTGGGATAGCTTATTTTTCTGCATTATATGGAGGAAAGGAAGTAAAGGATTTTCTTCTGAACTTTGAAGTTCAGGGCTATCGGGCATTTTAGAAATTAAGAACCTCTATTCAAATCTGGTTTTAAAATAGATTGCTATCTTAAATAGTCTGTAAGACAATTAATTAATCAAATACAGACTATAAGTAGTCTGTAAGACTGTTAATCAAATAGTATTTAGTGAAGGGATTTTGCTTCTGTCTTAAATAAAGGAGAAAGAAGGGCAAAGTAAAGCAAGTACTCCAGAGCTTAGTTACTGGAGGGCTAATGACTAAGAATACATGTGGTCACTGAGAGCAGTGCTGCCTTTTGCCCAGCTCTGCTAAGCAGAAACGGTGAACTGAGTTCTCAGTGCTGCAGGGATTTGCAGGGTTCTTGCTGCCATTTACAGGAGCTGAAGCAGTCTCCTGTCAGTCAAGTGCTGCTGCTTTCACTCAGAAGACAGGCAATTTTAATAATATTTGCAAAGTAAATCCAACAGCTTTAATCCTTGTATGCTTGTAAATTAAATTGTAAATTCTTACTGGTCTTCTAATTTTGCCTTCACACCACAGTAACTACAAGAAACGTTCCCTGTTTCAGGCTTTGCTGTTTCTGTATTTTAACCACAGTATTGTCTCAGCTGCAGCAATATGAAAGTGGAATGTGCTTTTCTGGAATATATCTTAATTCCAGAAAGAGGCTCATCAGTTTCTTCAGTAATTTCTCTACCCACATACTTTGTCCACACTTACAAGGTTTCACAAGATGACCCCCTTGGAGCAGGAGGAGACTGTTCACATTTTCTACTGACATGGGACCGCTCACAGATGTTGAAACAAAAGTTTGCCTGATGGTTCAGAGGGTCTGGTTAGCTACCGCTGTGCTTGAATTTGGACCAAAACTGATGTTGCCTTGTAAAAAATTCAAGACCTTTAAAATAAGCCCTGTTCTTGAAGCCCTAAATGGAAAGGAACTTTGCATTCTGGATAACAGAGAGAGATTGGAAGGCAGAAAACTAATCACAACTTGACTATTATACTTTCTTGGTTTGGCATAAATATGTGGGCCTGGCCTGGGTTTTCAGTTAAGGTATTTCTGATGTTTGCTGTTGGGTGGTTCTTGCTTTAAACATTCCAGGAACTATCCCAGCATAGTGGAGTAACAGATTCTGAAACTGGAGAAAGTATGGTCTTAAATGGAAGGGTTTGCCCTCATGTTATGTGATACAGAGAATGATTTTACCTGCTATGCAAGTCAAATTCAGTGTTAGGAGTGGATCATGCCATGAAGAAATACAAAGCTGTGCTATTAGAATGCTATGTCATTGCACAGTGTACTCTGAAACATATTTCAAGCGCATAGAAGAGGGCAATACCCTGTGGTGAAAGGGTGCAGCAGCTAAAACCAGGGAACTAAATTATCACTGAGAGAGCATCAGACATAGCTTTGGAAGCTCGTGGCAATATTCAAATATTGTGCAAGTTGCTCCATCTCAAAAATACCTGCTTTCAGAAGTGTCTGTCAGCTGGAACTTTCAAGTTATCTTGCTCAGACATGCAAGATTAGAGGCTTACGACCATGTTCCTACCAGGGTTTGTCAAGGCAGACTCTGTATCAGAGGCTTGCAGGGAGTGATTGCAGAGGAGGGGTGGGAGCATGTTCTATCTCTCAAACACAGCTGGGGTGGGAGTGCAGAATTCTTAATTTACTTTTTTTAACAAGGTAATCTTCTCAGAGGGTTTAACATTTTCTGCCCAGCAACTGGGCTGCATTCTGCAGTGCTTTACTGCTTGAAGCCTGCCACAGACCTGGAGCTATTTACTCAAATGCAAATCTAACCACTTCTTTGTAATTACTATGGGTGGTTCAGAAACCAGGTGCAATTGTTACAGAACAAATTGCTGATAAAATTATGTAGCAGAAACAAAGCAGAAGGGAACCTGGTAAGAAACATTTCTTGCATGTTTTCTTCTTGGATTTTTTGTGACCCAGTAAAGACTGCAAAGGTCTCTGCTTCTCTGTAAACAAGCAACTGCTTCAGTTCATGAAACAGACTTCACTGAAACATCTTCAGCAAGGTCCCCAGGTAGTCTGCAAGACCTGCAGACTGCTTTTGGCCCTGTGGTTGACACTGTGTAAGTGGATAGGAGCTGCCATCCTGACCTGGCTGACCCCAACACATGAAAGTATTCACAACATTTTTGTGTTAGGAGCAGTACCTCTTAGCAGCACTGTGTTTTAAGTGTGCACCGGTGCTTAGCTGTGAGAATTAAAGAAGATGCATTTTTCATACAATCCTGACTTCACAGAGTCTGGAACCAGCCTTGATCAGCCTTCAGCCTACCTTTATTCCCTAGGAAGAATAGGATTTTAGCAGGAAAGAAGAGGAACTGAACTTTGGGGCTGAGGGAAGAGTCTCTGTACTGCATTGCACCCTATGAGGATGTCCCACATCTTGTGCATTTCCCTGTACACCATAATGGTTAGGACCCTCTGGGGGGTTCTTCTGCTAGCAGTTGCTTCCTACATATGAACAGTAAGAAAATCAGTCTCCCTAATGTTTTCTTCATTTTTCCCAAAAGTAACAAGGACTTGGTATTTTTACAGATTATCTCAAATACTTGCACAAAGTATCCTTTGAATTTCACCTGTGGCTTTTCGCCAGAAGCTGCTTGCATGAGGTTAGCTCTGTGTACCCAGCTGCAACCCCTTCGTGTGAAAAGCTTTTTATGCAACAAATTCAGGATGAATTATCAAAAATAGAAGTCTACATTTGTATTCCTTAATTCTTTAGGCAGGTAGGTGCATAAAACATTATGCCTTTTCTTAGAGCTGCTGAGTTCTCAACAGTTAGAACAGTGACCTCAGGCTTATATCCAAAAAACCTCCCGAATCATCACAGCTGGTCTGGGAGTGAAATTTCTGGAGCTATGGCTACACATGACTTTGTGTACCGTGTCCAACTTCTGCTATCACTTCTGCAGCTGTTTGGTACCATTGCATGCCTGGGCAATGTGAGTGAGTTCAACAGCTCTGCTGAAATCCCTTTACTCCTGCATCACAGGTAGTGCAGTCTCGGTCTAGCTGACGCCAGCAGCTTCTTGCCCCACTAAAAGCCTAAGTGCAGTTCTGTGAGTCAACTTTATGACTCACAATGGAAAAAACAAATAATCACTGATTACTGAGATGCATTTCTTTTCAAGTTTGAGGAACCTGAGTTCCAGTCAGCTTTCCCAGTAAAGCAGGCAGGCTTTATCAGGCTGTAAGCAGAACATGGCCTTGTTCTATATACTGGACACATAATCTAACTTGCTTCACCTAGGATTGATAAACATTGCAGAATCAAACTGAAGTTTTCCTGGTGTTGAGGGTCATACTGTCAAGGGTTCCTGTGCATTTATATACATTCTGGGAGCTTTACCAAGGCACTCCTATTACGGAGGGACAGGGGCATTTTGATGCTTAGGAACAGCAACAGAAGTCTCTACTTCTGCCCCTGTACACCACACCTGTTGCTGGAATGGAGTTGTGATGCCATCTGACTCCCAGCTCCAGCCAGATGCCCTGGCTGCTGGTAGTAGCCAAACTTGCCCTGTGTTACCTTCACAACCTGCCCAAGCTTCAAGCCTTGAGTGAGCAGTAAAAATAGTAACTAAAAAAGTGTGATCACCTGGGTGACTCAATTTGTGCCATTGCAGGATGGTCATTTTGAACATTAATAGCAGCAAGGATAAAGGCAGGCGTTCAGGGAATGTCCCAGTAGATTCTTGCCCGTTGATCCCTTTCATCTACTTCGCTTTTTTTTTTCCCAAAAAAAGATTTTAAAATTACAAAGACACCAAAGCAGTGATAAGTTCTATGTGAGGGCCCCCAAGAATCTCTGGAGCCCAGGGTCATGTCCATATCAGCTGCTGTTGTGTTCGCTTATTCTCACCTGTCCCCTTCTCCTTCCCCCCAAATCCACTTACTGTAACTGACCACCATTATTATTATTCCTCATCTGAAATACCAAATGGAGGAGTGTCTGAAGCAGGAAGAGATCATATCTATGTGTAAACCCCTGTGCTGAGAACAGATGGAACAGAAAGGAGGACTTGGGAAAAGCCACCTTTGCTTCAAGTGTTCTGCAGCAGTAGTGTTCTGAGGCAGTAGTGCTAACCTAGTTAGAGAGGAAGTCATACCAGCAGAATTCGTGTCAGGAATGACCTTTCTCAAGTCTGGAGGTAGGTTTGGGGGGGCATAGAATTAACACAGGTACCTTTTCTGGAAAGTTACTGAAAAAAGAAAAAACTGTTTCATTGAAGTGCCTCTGCATTTGAGCAGCTTCTAGGAAGCCACTATAGCTGACCATTCCCTTGAATGTAATTTTAATGGGTTTCAATCTTTCTTTTCCAGGTGGAGTGCGTGGGATAGCACGAGGTGGTATTGCAGGTCTGACACTGACTGGCCTCTATGCTCTCTACAACAACTGGGAGCACATGAAGGGCTCCATAGCTGGGCAGTCCCTCTGAGCAGGGCACCCAGTGCGGGACAGAGGACATGCTTGCATAGTCACCAATCAGATCAGTTGCAAGAGCTGTCTGGTGCCCCTTCCTGTTTTATTTACGATTAGTGTGAAATCGAAGGAAGCTATGCTGGGAAGAACCTGTTGACACCACGTAACTGGACTGGCCCTTTCCTTCCTGCCAGCCAGTTGCTGGAAAGACAGCAATATTTCTTGGACCTGCAAGTGAACAGAGTGGCCACCGAGATAGTCTCCCTGACACGCTCACCAGCTAGCCCTGGTTGTTTGTGTCCATAGAGCTATTCACTGCAGTCTTCCAACATGCATTACCCCAGCAGCTGGAGCCAGCAGGAGCTTTAAGTGGCAGCTGGCACAGGGCAAAGCCTGTTACTCTGACAGCACAGGGTAAGCTGTAAAAAGGGACATCATCATTAATAAAAAGGGTGGTACTGGTGCAATACTGTTTCTATGCTTTGCTGTTGCTGCTACTGATAAGACAAATGTGTCTGATCAAGTGAGTTTTGTTTACAGTTTTGTTTTGGAGGACCAATGTGATAAAATCCTGGGGGAGTTACTGAGCAAGGGGAAGCAAACTGTCAGGCTGATTGTCTCCTGATGTGAGGTTATGATGAGGCATACTAGAGCTTGACTCCACTCCCTTATTTGCTCTAGTAAGTAAGGAGCTGGTTATTTCTAAATGAGGTATCATGGCTGTTGTAGGAGAGCTGCCAGTGGATTATCGGAACGCTTGGGTGCTGCAGGATCTCAGAACTCATTTAGCCAAGCCTTGGATACAAAGCCATATAAAGACTCCTCTCTCATTCTCTGTTACAGGATTTTTAATTAGTGACAAGCTTTTTGACCCAAATAATGTTTGTAGGTTATTGGCAAAATGAAGTCATGTGAACCTACACCTTCTCCAGTGTTTAGATACATATCAGACATTGTTTGCAGATAAACTAATCAGTAAGTTGTGTATTAGTTCAGTGATTAGTTATTATATAATAGTTCATTCATTTTTAAGTAATTAAACAGCATGAAGGCAGGGCAAAGGAAAAAAACCAAGAAACTTGATGCTCAGTAGACAGCTTAATGCAAACCAAGAGTTTACTCTGAGTTCTGCCTACTGAAACAGCTCTTGAAAACTACACTGTACCCAACAAAATCAAAACAACAAAAAAAAAACCCAATAGAAGCAAGGTGATAGCTCTTACCTTCCTCCAAAGAGAAGCACAGCCTTTTCAGGAGAAGGTAGCTGTTGAGAAAAGCTTTTCTTATATAGCATGTGCTCAAGGAAATGAGCCTTCACAGATGAATGCAATTAGCTTCCCTTGGATACCAGGTCACAGCAGGTGCTTTATGCCACCACTTAACTAGATATAGCATAAAGAAAAGAAAATGGGCCTTTTCTCACCCACTTTGTGAATGCTGTTTCTTGTTAAGCCATGTGTTCTTCTGTAAGCTGTGGATTACTGTTGTGGTGTTAGAGCCAGACCTTCTAGCACACATTTTTCAAGGGCTGTACCACCAAAGGTAGTGGTCCTCTACTCGCAGAGTGGGGAAAGGAGAAATAGCCACCAGTTGTGTAGTGCTGTCACCTGGGACACTAGGAGGACATGCACCTTCTTCCTGAGCTGCTTCTCCCCCATCAGCATCAGTGAGTTCCTTCCCCCCCATTTCTTCATCACTGTTGATAGGACTTAAGCTCATGTGTGCTTGACTCTGCTGGATGAAGGACTGATGGCTGCTTTGGGGGCTGATGGGCAGGGGTTGCCTTTTAAGTGTTAGGAACTTAGCAAAGGGTCTTCTTCAGTTTTCTAGAAACTTTCTGAGGACTGAAACATGATCTATCACACAATTCTCTTCCTCCCAACTGAAGTGGGGAAACTGTGAAGCTTAAATGGTGGACAGGAGATCATGTAGGAACAAGCTTTTGTAAGTTCAAAGTTGTCATGACCTTAAGGCTAGGCTTTAGACAACATAGCATGTTATCTGGTCTGCATTAGTCTCAGATTTCCTGGAATTGCTGACCTCAGGGGCAGAGCTTGGTGCATTTTGCTGAAATAGCTGTGTTTCTAGGGCTACTAGAAGCTTTGGTTCATTACCTTGAATGATGAAATACAGCCAGCACAGAGGCAGCAGTGAGGGAGTGCTACAGAGAGCAGCTTTATGATGTTCTGTGTTGAGACTTCCTGTGTTCGCAATTTAATAGTGACCAATCTATATATAAAGTTGCTACTTAAATCTGTGACCAAAAGCGTATTCAAGTTCAGTTGGAATAAAAGGAAGCAAAATCAGGTTGCAAACAGGATTTGACAGGCAAGTTTTAGTTCTGCCACACAGTATGACATGAATGTGGGCAAACAGCCTCGGCCATCTTGAAGGGCCACGCTTTGTCCTCTTGCAGTGCCAGTCATAGCACCTAATTTTGCTGATGAAACCAAGACAGCTTTTCCATGCTGCGGCAACAAGTGAGGGAGCCTGAGACAGCAGCTATAATGAAAGCTTTCTGAACCTTGTAAAGCTGTTTGCGTGTAGTCTTTGGAACAGAGAAAAGCAAACCACTTCCACCATTCCCTGTCAGCAAGTGACCTTCCTTACAGCTGGGGAATATGTTGAAAAGTCAGTAGTCATGGGATAGGAATCTCCAGCTTCCTCTGTGAACCAGAAGCTGCTTCTCAAAACAAGAGACAAATGTATGTTGGGGCAGAAAAATGATCCAGTGTTCATAACCTGTGTTACCTCTGACCTAATCTGGGACTGAAAAGGAGAGGGAAAATCCTTTTTTATGCATTAACACAGGGTTACCCTGTGCTTACTAACTGCTAGATAGGAAATCAGTATGTTTCAAGTGGAGTATTGTGTACTCTGTGGGCCTACACTGTTGAATGTTGGGCACTGCAAGGACACCAAAGGGTACCACAGCCCTTTGGTACTTTCACAGCATCATTACTACTTATCTTTTGTTCCCCTTGAGTGTCCCTTCCCCATGTTTCCACCTCCTTCTCTCTCTGTCCTGTGAGAACAGCCCCTGACTTGCAAAAGCAGGGTTGGGTCTGCGTTGACTGGTCTGGTGCTCTGCTCCATGTGGGCACTTGGGAGGGAAGGAGACCTCTGCTGCCACTCGTACCCTCCTGCTTCTTTGTGTGTCCAGTAGCTGAAATGGCGGTTTGCTTTCTTGACTTAGGGAGCCTCTACCAGTAACCCCATCAAATGTTGGCCTTTCCCCCCTTGTCCTCTGCTGCCTGCAGGCTGGGCCCCCCCTGGATGCCTGTGGCAGATCTCAAGTGCAGGGACACAGCAGGTCCTCATCAGGCACACTCTTAACTTGTAGTCAGCAGCACAGACATTACACAGCCACAAAGCACTTCAGTTATTCTGCTCAGAAGCAAGTCAGGAGGATTCATTTGTTGCAGAAACACAGCTGAGGGAGAAGAAGGCAGTAACTGCTCCAGCTCCACCGGGAGAGAGAGAAATGGAATTAAGCACTGCTCACTACAAGGCATCACTCTGATAATCTCAGATTGTTCAAAGGAAGGTCTCCACATGTTTGAGAAGAGTGTTCTCTGCTCCCACTACTCTGTCCTCCTTGTCTTTGGGAAACCTGAAGTATTTCCCCCGTCTTTGAAAGCTAAACATTCAGGATACATGTCCAGGAGTTCCACACGTGGCTGTTTCTAACAAAGAACCTCCAAACCAAACTTAGAAAAACTGTATACACACACCCACATGTGAAATTCAAGGTATGGTGGTTCAACAGCTGCCAGGCCCAGCTGCCTCATGAGAATGTTCTCTTCATGGTACAGTGCAGCCCAGTGGAAAGAAATGGAAAATCCTCAAAGGAGGAACAAAACATGCAGCGAGTTCAATGTCCAAAAACCAGGAAAACAGAAGCACCAGAGAGGAGCTAACTTCCAGTTGTGCAGTCAGACAAGAGATGTTTCACAGCCATAGAGGAGCTAAGGCTGCTTAGATCCATACAGCCTCCTTAAGTATTCCAGAGCTGTAAGAAACACACATTGTTGTCATGTTGTGTAAATCTGTATTTTGTGCTGCAGTGCAGTAATTGACAGGGGTTACCCTGGTGTGCACCTGGTGCCATGCAACTGCGTGTCCTGGAGAAGGGATGAGCTAAAGCAGGCAAATGCAGTCCAGGGCTGGAGGTTGAGCTGCAGCCACCTCCTAACAGAGGGTACCTGGGCAGTGCGGCACAGCGTGCTGTGTGAACCACCGAGCAAAGGAGATGTACCACAGCCGTTGGTTGTAATTCTTTTTTAATGGAAAAGACTAATCAATGGTTTACATAAATATCAGTTAGTGATAACAAGATAGTTGAGTGAGTAAAGGAATACATACCCCCAAGTTCTAAAGGCTCGTAACGAACTGACAAAGTAGCACACGATGACGACTACAAAGAATTATAAGGTGGGCTGCACATCAATCACATTTAGTAAGTTCAACTGCTAATCATATTAGGCTGTTACTGGAGTTAGTCACAGTGCAGTCTTCCCATGCAGCAGCAAGGACACGTTCAAAAGACAAAGAGAACTTCAGACACATGTTACTGCTTTCAGCAGAAAGCCCTGACTACAGAAGCCTGAGCACTGCAGGTGGTCTGCTCATGTCCTTCTGGGGCTCTTTCAGACATGCAGTGTCCCTCTCTCAGACTAAACTGATTTTTAAACAAATGCACAGGTTCTATCAGGCAGGAACATTGTTCACACTGCAAAGTGACACCAACACTGGATCTTGCTAATCATTTTGACAAGGTTGTGAATAACAATCACTTTTATTCCCAGGTAGGGCGCTGGACTGGGAGAAGGGGAAGCTGTTTTTATTGTCATTAAGAGCCAGAATAAGTTGCACCAGGAACTATATAGCTTCACAGTTTTTCATGCAAGCTGACAGGCATGATCCATATTTCCATCTCCACGCTCTTTCCTACAGGCTCGAAATGCTAAATAGCTGAAGAGGTATTGCTTGTATTATGTCCACAGCTACAGGAATCGGAATTACCCAACCCCACACTTTCATATGCATAACATGGAATTCCACAGATTAAATATCTTTAAATTGCACCAGTGGGAGCCACACAGTTTTCTTAGTGTTTCCCAGTTAAATAGCATCATATCAATCTGATGAGAAGGCATCTAATTCCCCAAATATTACCTTTAAATATTATGTGGCTAAGACACCTGCTTTCCAGTGGTTTAGTCAATAAAAGTAAACTATGAATTATCTAGAACCAGCAGGAACATACACATTTCATCGTAGAGCTTTTTCAGTGAAATTCAAACAGTTACAAAGTGCTGGGGACACAGCAGGATCTGATCTACTGATGCATGAAGGTTAACACTCTACTCTGCTCTCTGAAGGGCTCAAAGATGGGCAAGAAAAGTTTCCATTCACAACCAAGTTACTGATTCTCCTGCCAGGTATCACGTCCCATCAGTTCTGGCCTTTTTCAAAGCCTAGACTACACACACTCAGCCGGGAGATGCACTTCTACAAGATGCAAATGGAAACTAATTTAAAGTTCGCAATTGCTCAATAAAAGAAATCACATCCAAATACAGCCTAAGTCATCCTGCAATCCCAGTAAGCTGGAACCCAGCTCACCACAAACTTGTAGCAGCTGAAAGGAACAGCAACGGTCCTAAAGTCCCTGCCAAGGGTGAACGTTTCACAGCACCAGGGAGATCTGCTTTATATTTGCACTGGCTTCAAGTGACAACCCATTAAAAAGATTCACACAGTCCCATAACAGATACAAATTTACTAACACCTCTATAGTACTGGATTGTTTGTGCTCAGTGGATTTACATTTCAGAATTAGTCATGACAAAAAGGCATCTTCTGCACTGTAACTCGGTTATATGGGTAATCTTTTTGTTATAATTTGAGAAGAAAAAGCAGATGGCCAAACACAAAAGAGAAGAACTCAGCTGGCTGCAGTCACTCAGCGGGATGTGCGATCCATCAGCAGAAAAGGGACGATGTTGATGCTTCCAGTTCTTCACATCTAAACAAATTTAAAATGGGGTTATTCTCTGTGGTAAACCAAAAGCAACACTTCTGGAAAAAACCATGAGACACCCCCTGGGAAAAAAACCCCATACTAAAATACTTCCTGGAACTGAGTATCTTGCCTTCTAGGGCTTGCCTGCTAAGAAGGACTTCTTCATGAACTTCAGAAACAATGATAAAGAGTTATCTCGGCAGAAAGGAAAACATGATGTCAACTGTAAATACACTACTGAGATAAGAGAGAAGCTGCCTGGAAATTTAGACATTAACTGCACGTCCTACTTACAGTAGTTACCAAGATTTTACCAAATGTCAATCAGCTGAAGAGTGATCTACTCAAGAACACAAGTAATTCCCTTCCTGGCTTGTGACCAAAAGAGGAGGAATGATGAAAAACTAGAATGGTCCAAGCTGTTAAAAATGTGTGTGGGAGGGAACCACAGTGCTGTTAGACATTACATTTTGAGAACTGTGAAGATGCCAGTCAGCTGCCAGTGCCTGTATTCCATACCCCCGAGGTACGTTTAGGATCAGCTGTTCTCACACATTCTGTGCATCCTACCTGTAAAGGAGTCTGATACAGCCATTTCTCTTTATCTCCACTGAGTTTCATACAGGCAAAAAGGTCACAAACTGTAGGAAGGCCAAAGTCCTGAAAGAGAAGTCATCTTAATTACTGATCTCAAAACATAAATACATTCATGTTCAAAAGCGTTAGATGATGCCCTTAGTGACGTGGTGTAGTGGTGGACTTGGCAGTCCTGGGGTAAAGGTTGGACTTGATGATCTTAAAGGTCTTTTCCAACCTAGCCGATTCTATGATTCTACAATTCTGATGGATCTTCACATTCTGTCAAGTGTTCAAACAGAAAATAAAACTGACTTCTGAGACTTTGAGATACTTGCTTCATTCAGTAAAACATTACCTTGTTTTGTGTTAAACACTGGTCTCATCTACATAACTAAGTAATACTCAAGAAACCTAAAAAGTGTCAGTCAGCACTATTCAGAAGAGCTATGAAATTAGAAGAGGAGGCAGGCATTAAATCTGGCAAAACAATAAACCCGGCACATTGGTTTAGAATATGGCAGTAACAAAAACTTATGCTCACTTGTGCTTTCTTGCGTAGAATCCATTTATCTTCTGCTGGAGGGGGGTTAGCATTTTCTGGGTTGTTTGAAGTCAGCACCCAACTATTTACGTTCAAGGGGAGGTGGAAGAGATCTAGGAAAGGACTCTTGAAACTATTATCTGCTTTTTCACTACTTGCCTTTTCTTCTGCCCCTTCTGCTTTGTGCTCAGCCTTAGCTAGCCAGCTTGTCAGTGGCCTTTCAAGCAATACTTTCAAGGGTTCTGCAATCTCTGCCGAATAATCTGCTTTCTCTGCACTAACAGGTTTCCTTGTGAGCTGCTGTGGGAGGTTAAGCCAGCTACTGGTAGCAGACTTGGCCTTCTCATGCTCAGGGTCTGGTACTTCTTTCTGGCTGACTGGAATGCCGTTTTTATCCTTCCCTTCTTTCTTCAGAAGCCATTTACACAGAGCCACTTTTCCACAGTTTTCATCACACATGCATTCTGAAAAACTGGCACACAGCTCATTAGCTTTGCACACATCTTCCACTTTAAAAGGGGCCTGGGGATGCTGAAGAAGCAAAGCATTCACAGCGGGCGTAGTGGGTGATTTCTTTCCATCAAGATGCTCATTGAGGCACTTCAGATTTCCCAGGTTCTCAATTTCCACACTTTTGATCTGGCTGCCACAGCAACTGGTACACGTTTCAGCTTTGAGGAGCCAATCATTCAGATTAAATTCTTCCCTAAAAGGTTTGAATTCATACTTCCATTTCTCATCTGAAGCAGTGCTTCCATTCTCTGTGTCAGCTGTAAGCAGCCAGTCAGAAAGGTCCATCTCTTCTTGTCCAAGGGATTCTAATTCCTCCACCTTTTCAATAGTGGAAAAGGACGAGCTGAAAGTAGAGGTGGAATCCTTGTGGCCAGGGGAGTCTGTCTTCCCAGCAACATCCCGCTGTTGATTCTGCAGGAGCCAGTTCTCCAAATCTTTCAGATTTCCCCAGGCTTGCTCAAAATAACAAACTTTGGAAGAATTCAAATCCTAGTAAAGACACATCAGAACACAGGTATTAACACTGAAAGGCAATGTTCAGTGACTGTTTGCACAGTATGGACTGGAGCATTCTGATAGCAAGTGCAAAAGTCTTAGTTCACCATGAGGCTGAGTGAAGAGAATTACAGAGGGTTTAATTCCCACCTCATTTTGCCTGCAGTCAGAAACTGTGTTTTCCCCTTCATTAAAAACTAGATTAGTGAATAAAAGGCTTACCTGGCTGGGCTCTGACACACGGTTTTGTGTAACCCATTCTGCAAGATTGGTGCTGGGAACATAAGGAGCCTGGCAAGCACCCAGAGGTCTGCTCCCGAGTAACCAGTCAGCAAGGGAGGCACTCACTGTCCCATACAGTGTCTTCTGTGGAGAAAGGAAGTTCTTGGTTATGAGAAGCTCTTAGCTGCTCAGGCAATCTATGGTGAACATCAGAACAGGCATTCAACATGCATCAGTATTTCTGAACCAGAATCAAAATCAGCCCCTTCTAAGTAAGTAAAAAGCTTGTATGACTTTCAACCACTGCACTGATCCCAGATTCTTCAGAGAGCAAATGACAAGACAGCAAGGAGACAACTTCTACAATGCACAGTTCTGATACCTGTAACCCTCCTTCTGACCACAGTTCCCAATTTACTACCCCCTCCTTCACTGAGGCTGTTTCTGTGCAGAGCCCAACGTAAGACAGCCCATGAATTTCCGCATTAAAAGAAATCAGTTTCCATCCTGGCTTGACAACATTGAGGAACATTCAACTAAAAGATTCTGACTGCCAATATCCTTCCAAATTCCCTTCCACACTATGTTCTTGCACGTCTGTTTCTGGAGCAGTAACATCATATCACCACTGCTGACCACAGCGACTTACTGGCTACTCAAGCATGTTACCAAACAAACAGAAGCCATTACTCAAGCAATCTAACCTCCTGTGCTTGAGTTCTCCTTTTTCCCTTTAATACAATTAGCCATTCACAGACACAATCTTACCTGCTCACAGTTCATTAGGGCACAGTTCTGCCCTGGGAACCAAGGAGAAGTATTCTCTCTCTCTGAGCTTTGCTGTAAGGAAAGAAAAGTTCATTTGAACCTCAGTTTTCTCCAGTTTCTAGGATGTATTCTACACAAAAGCAGAAGTAAAGCACAGTTACAACTCACTGGTTCTTTGTGGCTAACAATTTTCTCAATATTTAAAACAGAATGGAGATTTACTATAAAACCACCACCTTCAGTCCACTTCCTTTAAGAAAATTATCCCAAATAATACAGGAAATATGCTTCTTATATAAAAAGCCCACAATATTTGTAGCACAGAAAGCAATCTACCATATGTAACCATTAATAGCTAAAGAAAACCATAACATTAATTTTCAGTTGCTAGAATAGAGTAAGAATACAGACATTATTCCTCAGTCTCTGCCAAAATATATTAAGATAACATGTACATAACTAGATTGAAGGTCAGTCAAAATCAGAACTACATGCAATAGTTAATAAACCACTGGGTATACATTATACAGCTGAAACCATGTGACTCATACACAAGATCCATTCAAGCTGTTACTAAAAGTAGAAATACCACTTGGAATATGTTACAATACTGCCTTGGATTTTTTCCCAAGTATTCCAACCTGAGAAAGTGCTTACCATTGTTTTAATTGAACCAAATGAGGTAATAGCCTGGCGCAGGTAAGATGTGTCAGCCTCAAAATTCAGGATGGAAGACTCCTCTGGTTTAAGAGTAAGACTCTCCAGTCTGAAAAAGTAAGATGATAGTGACATAAAGAAAAGTAAAAGAACAAAAATTACAATCTTCTTGCTTTGGAATGTCATGCTTTCGGAATCAGCCTGTTATTTCATAAAATGGCTTCCAACTGACTTGGCACTAATTAGGTAACAAAAAGACTTTTAATACTTGAACAGAGATGCCTATCCACAACCCAAGAACAGAGTAAATAGCTAGCAAAACACAAGTTTCTTCTTCTTCCTTCAACTGCCATCGACAACTAATATGTGAAATTATCTGCACAAATGAAAACCTCTTGTGCTCATTGTGGTTCCGTTTTTATAATTTAAGATAAAAATTATGAAAGGAATCATATCTCAGACTGCTCTGAAGATCATACTTCTGGGAACCATTAAAAAAGTAGCAAGTCAGATCTATTATTACTTCCAATAGCATAAAAAAATCAGATTAAATTAAGGAATCAAAATAAATACCAATTGTGTTAACTTGCATCACAAAATGTATTTACCTCTCCAGGCAAACTGAAATCTGGTTTGCTAGTTCGTTACTACAGGAGCGCTCCAGCTGATGAATAAGGCAGTTGAATTGTCCCAGATACTGCATGGAAGACAAAACACACATTATTGTCTTGGCTTCTAAGATTAAAATTGAGAAAATACTCACAAGGACAAAGTTTGCTTAAATTCCAGTGCAACAAATTTACAAATCTTACCCAGTACAGCTGCTGCGCCTGCTGCTGTAATGCCTCCTCTTTGAGCTGCTGGATGAGATCTACCTGCTCAAAGAGCCAAACCTCACGACTGCGCAGGCATTCCAGGTGGCGGCTGATGTGGCTGTGAATCTTTGCTTTCACCTGTGAGGAAACATGTACCATCTCTAGAGCATCTGTCAAACATTATGAGCACGCATATGCTGCACTGATTATAAAACAGGATTTCTCACAGGTTAAGTGGTATTTTTGGAGCAATTTGTTTCTAAAAAACGAACCAGTCACCCACAGCATCACATGATTAAAGTTTGTAGAAGTGCCAAGGCCACCTTCAAAGAAGTATCAAAGAACAACATCATCTGCCATCTCTCTCTATTCTGACGTGTCAAACAACAGCTTTAGGAAATTCTGTGTGCCCAAGCTACAGAAATACCTTTATGAAAAGCATGACCAAATTACACAGCAAGATGGTTGCAAGTCTCTTGCAAAGTTTCGGGCCATCTGTGCAATAAAAGTACTCTGGAATGATAAGAATTGTCATTAAAGTTATATTAGTTATTAAAACATTTTTTACAAAGAATTTAAAATTACCTCCCGCCAGTTCTCTTTAATCTGTTGCTCGGCTTTGACAATTCCTGATATAGCTGTTTCCAGGTCCTTCTTTGCCTGAAGGCACTTTGCCAGAGGCTCACTGCTGCAAGAATTTCTGCTTCTATCTTGTGGTGGACTCATTCTTGAAGTGTTCCTAAAACACAGTGGAAAGAAAAACTGTAATAGTTTCTATTCCTCTTTAAGAGAAGAGGAAGAGCATCGTGTAAGGAACCATCTGCTCCACCTCACTATAAAGGTGGCAAAAAACCCAACTAAGACTTGACACAGCTGCAAGTTTTCTAAACATAGATAAGATTTCTCCAGGAGCAACAATGGTCT
Organism: Loriculus beryllinus; assembly: GCA_039877255.1. Lineage (NCBI taxonomy): Eukaryota > Metazoa > Chordata > Aves > Psittaciformes > Psittacidae > Loriculus > Loriculus beryllinus. The sequence continues at coordinate 4,120 of JBCJKH010014651.1, read as the reverse complement.
CTCAAACTCCTCAACCCACAGAATTTGCACAGTTGCAGGAAAACCAACAGATATTTGACAACAGCTTCAACCACAAGAGCTTAGGCAACCCTCCCCTGCCATGCACCTTCCCCTGGCTTTTATGCCTAGCCAGCAAACTGCAGCAGCTGAGGCCTGACTCAGGCAAGGTCCAGCAGCTCTGCCAGAGCCGGAGAACAGCCTGACCAGGGGCAGGAAATGTTTCAGTCTCCCTTTTTTCAGGTACAGCCAAAGAACTGGCTCCCATAAATGAGAAAATTCTAATACCATTTGACCAACTGCAAAAGCAAGTGTTGATACGAGGATCAGGCTTTACAAATCTGCAAAGGCTATAACTTTTGGCAGCTGCCCGTTATTTTGTGGTGGTCGCAGCCATGGTGACTTACTCAGCTTCAGCATATCCTCAAAGGGGCTCAGTTACAAGATTTCTACAGAAGTTACCCTGGTAAGGATACTGCAAGAAAGGGGAAAAAAGCTAAACATGTACTTTAAGTAAAAAAAATGGGAAGCACTGATATATGCATTTTTCTAAATGGTGGGTATGTTGTTAGCAAAGAGTTCCAATTCTCCTGTCAGTTTTATGTGACCCCTAAGCACTAACTAAAGACTCACAGTACATGTTCTATTTAAAATGAGTCTTCAGCAATGACAGCTATGGAAATTCCTAGCAGAATTAACTACAGAAAATCTAAATATTTCATAGATTTTACCACCCCTCTGGAGGGAAGTACGTATTTTGAATATGACAATGACAGAGCTCGTGTTATTGAGCAGCTATTCTGGCTGCAATTTCCAAGCCCCATGACCTGCAACCCAAAAATCCTTCTACAGCCAAGACCCAGCAGATATAACAGTTGTGTATTTCAGAGAGGAGAGGCCTAGGAGTAGTTTGCAAGTGGAAGCTGACAGAAAACTAAGGTTTGTTGCGAGGAGAGGCTGCACCTCCCTTGGTTCCCTCCAGACCACATGCTCCCCTTCTCCCACGTGCCCCCTGCCATGAGACAGAGCAGACACGAGCCACCCCAAACCCCTGCACACAAGGTCACTCCCATCCTCATCATAACAGCTCATCTAGGAAGTGCAGAGCACAACTACAAGAGAGTGACCTTGAATTTATTTTTTAAGCTTATGTTAATTCTACACCAAGTTAAATGGGGTGCAGAAGTTCAAAAAATATCATTCTCCATTCTGTGCTATGAATGCCAGTTTTGTCCTTGTATTTGTATCCTCTCATTCATGCACAGGTTCAATTCTGTAAGGTTTTATGAACTTCACCTTACAAATGATGTTCAATAAAGGGTAAGCTTTCTCTTCAGAACACCCCTCAGATTTTACCGTGCTCATCAACTCTCTCATGTACAGCCTACAAGAAAAAGATAAGTAGAAGCCCCAGTTCTCAGATGTAATCTAAAAGTATTAATACAAAGGAAGAGATATACGCAACGATAGTAGATATAAGCTGTCATAAAAGTAAACAAAAAGTTCATGTCATTCTTTATCATTTCATTGATCATACTCTTATGTAACAACCAAGCCAAAGTCTGAAGGGCTAAATGCAGTTGTCACGTTTGCTTGCAGACTAATGTTTTGTGAAAACTATGTTAAACTGTGTGTCTACAAATGCCAAGCCCCAAGTATCCTGCATTACCATTTATGTGCTTGCTGAATTTATGCCACTAGGCAATTCGGCTCGGTGCCTGAAGAAATGCTACTTTTTCACACTTTGCATTAGCAACTTCTTCACACTTTGCATTAGCAACTTCATACAATTGAAGGACCTTACCTATGCTGCTCTACCCATCTCTGCGTACTTGAGCTTGTTGCTTTTCTGTTTTTTCATCCACTTGCAAGAATCTCTCTCCAAAACGTATACAGAGAGAACAAACGATGCTTTCCTCCAGCCAGCCACGTCCTGTAAGACGGCTGCTCTAATGCTTTGTCAAAAATCAGTCAATAAAACCATCATTACTGTTGAGGATAAGATTCAATCCTTCCGCCTTTTCAATTACTCCAAGCTTCTAACAGAAACAAGTGGGGGTAACTCCCTTTTCCTTACTTCCCAATTACCACCAAACAGCACTAGGACTTTTGAGACACTTTCAGGGATCCCACGCTCTGAAGCACCCGAAACGGCACATTTGACCTCAACACGAACAAAATACAGTTACTCCTGCAGCAGGATACATGGTTGCAACAGTCACCAGCGTCTGCAATTTCAGTGCCATGGAACTGTTCCCGGCCAACACGGAGCTACCCCACCGTGGGCACACCGCGTGGCGGGGACGCACCGACCTCGGCCCCCCCCCTCCAGCCGAACTTGCACTCACATTCCGGGCGAAGGAACCAACTCACTCCTCAGTGTCCCGCCTACAACGCGGCCTCCATCTCCCACGCTGCGGGCTCCAAAGGGTGTTTGTTCACAGAGACCCCGTACAACTGCCGCCAGTCCCAACGCAAATCCCGCTACAAGCGTCGTGCCCAGAGCCGGGTCCGCCCCGTCCGTTATCGTGGCGCCCAGCCCGCGGCCCGCCCCGCCGCCCCGCGCCCGCACGTCCGCGCTGCCGCCCGGGCCCTGCCCCTCAAGTCTTTCCACCGGGTGTGGACCGGGACCAGGCACCTCCATTGGAGCCCTGCCCCGTCCCGTCCTGGGGCGCGCCGAGAGCCGCCCCGCATCCCGCTGGCAGCTTAAACCGCAAAACCAGAAGGTTCTGCAACAAAACCGCTGTTGGGTGCAACTGCAGGAGTGTGGCAACGCGCCTCCTTTGTGTCACAAATGCAACAAAGCACACCCGAGCCATGTACTGCTTCTGCAGCAACAAGGGCGAAAAGGGCCTCGAGCCTACACAGCTGCCAAATTAAACCTTTCTGGGGTGCCTAGCAACACACACACCGCAGCACCGAGAGGCTCCCCAGCCCAGCACCGCACCTCCGAAGTTTCAGAAACCCTTCTGCGACAAACGGCTTGGATGCCGTTAACTCCTGGAACGACCAAATGACACTTCCATGCACAGTTCTTACTTATCACTTCCATTTCTGCTTCCACAACTTCACACACAGCTGAGGAAGGTGCACATACACATCTGCATGTAATCAGTAAAAATGTGACAGCTATGAAACCAAAGGAACTTCCCGAAAGAGGCAGGAAGATAATCTTACTGTGCCACAGAATAACTGCAGAAAGATTTCTGCCTGTTTCTATTAACATGCAACTTCCTCCATTTGTCCTCTTTTGCTTCTATTTGTAGATCAGAAACTGCTGGACAAAAGTCGTATTTCAGATTCCAATTAAGTCCCACGGCTGGGGAGCAGACACAACCTTTCCTTGCCTGCACAACTGCTCACAGGCCAGCACAAAACTGGTTTTACCAGCTTTTCACTTTCAGTACAACCATCCCTGCCACTGCTTGGCAAGATCATTGTTTTCCATTTCAAACGGGTGTTGAATAACCTCAAAAAGATGGCAGATTCCAGGCTTTACTGGGAAAAAGATTCTGAAGGCAACAAAACCTCATGTTGAACAGACTCTATTTATAAATGTGGAATGACTTCTTTCAGCTGGCAGGAGGAGGCTGTTCTAAAGGTCTCTCTGACCTGACTTCATGTGGTTTTAGACCAGGTGGTTCATTTGACCTGAAATCCCTCCTCATTTCCATTTTACCCCGCCAAAAAACAGTAGTTCCTCTTAAGTAACTGTCCCAAACCGGGTGCGTGGGAGCTGCGGTCAGGGAGCAAAAGAGAAGTACTCTAAGTACATGAGCTGAATCTCAGAAAATTCCATTTACATCCAAAGATAACAAGCATGCTGTACAGTACAGCATCCACACCACAAGCCAGGATCCGTGTGGAGCTTCTGCTGGGGAGTTCATTTTGCTCCAAAACACGCAGGCACCACATTTTTTAAGTTACAAACCATGTGCACACACACAAAAAAAAACCAAACCAACAAAAAAAACCCCACACCAAAACCACAGAACGGTTTGGGTTGGAAAGGACCTTAAAGCTCATCCAGTTCCAACCCCTGCCATGGGCAGGGACACCTTCCACTAGAGCAGGGTGCTCCAAGCCCCTGTGTCCAACCTGGCCTTGAACACTGCCAGGGATG
>JBCJKH010014650.1:0-12849 GCA_039877255.1 Loriculus beryllinus | reverse complement strand
CATATGCCAGGGGCCTGAGGACATGAAATCAGGAGGGACCCCAGCCCTGGCTGTTAACTGTTGAGAAAGTAGGACAGGTCTCCCAGGCTCTCCTGTGCTCCTTCCGTCGCTCCCAGCAGCTCTCCAGTTCACTCCTACCTAACCCTGCCCGCTCTTGCTCCATCAATGTAATGCTTGAGCACAGTAATGATCCCCTTTGAGCTGGGCCTGTCTGCTGTCTCACAGGACACTAGAACTGCAGGCATGGAGTCACAAGAGAAACAGAAGGGCAAGGAAGAAGAACACATTGCCCTGCCTGGCAACTGCCCCTTTGCCCTAGCTAAAACTGACACTGCAGGCAGCTCTGTGAGGTACTGGCACTCTCTGGTATCCCCAAGATGGACAAGGAGGTGGTAAGCACATTCCCCATGCACATCACTGGTGGACATGGTGTCCCTGCAGGACTGACGTGGTGGAGCAGTGCTGTTATAACTGCCCTGTCCCTACCTCATCTCCTGTGCCACCCATCATCGGTCCCTCTTGTGCTTTCCTACCTCACAGCTCTCAAATCCAGACACACTCCACCCATTTCCAAAACAAGCCCCTGGGCAGCAGAGTCCAGAGCTGAGCACAGCCCCTGGGTACCACACTCATCCCTGCGAGAGGCCACACCAGGCACGATGCTCACCAACCTCCTGACCCTATTGCAAGCCCTGTCCTGAGTGCCTGGAGGTGGCCACCCCATTTCCTAGGTGCTGAGCTTATCTCTGGGTCACCCCACACCACCACTGGCCCTGGCAGAGCTCCAGCTCCAGCAGGGCAGCTCCAGCTCCTGTCCTGTGCCAGGCCAGCAGTGACGCAAGTGGCCATGGACTTGTTTGCCTGCCTCTGCTCAGCCCCTCTCTTGCCAGGCTCACAGGCATGTGGGCTGCGGTGCCTCTTGGGGCCCTCGCACCGTGCCAAGGGAGCTTTTCTTATCTTCACAGGGATGAAAACCTTCCCGAAATCAAAGTGCCTGGGTGGCTTTGAAGAGTTTCCTCTGGAGATGAAATAAAGCTGTTCACAGGCGTGAGCCATCGCTGCTGAAGCTGCAGCTCCTGGTGGGACAGTGACTGGTGAGCACTGGACTGGATCAGTGGTCCTGGGGCTACTTCAAGTTGGGCACTTTGGTGACCGCAGCAGGCTTGAGGCCAAAGGAGCCATCCTTCAGGCTGACACTCCAGACAAAGCCCACCAACATGGGGCTTTTCTCCTTCACTTCCCACTCGCTGCACGCTGGCAATTGTGTGGCAGGAAAGGCAGCCAACAAAGGAACGTGTTAGAGGATTATGTGGAGGTGCTATAGATGTTCAAAGGGCACCCTGCTCCATTCGGTGCTGAGCAAATCCTTGAGTCCCCAGGACCCATCTGGAGGAGGAATATAAATGCAAGGGCCAGTGCAGCAAATAAGCCTGAAGAAAGCTGAAGGAACCCCCCCCCCCCCCGAATGGGTTGTTCAGCTCTGAGAGGCTGGATGAATGGAGGTGTGGAGGAAAGGGACACAATCTTGCTGTGGGCTTGGGGACAGGCAGACATGCTTGTGCATATGTGGAACTCACCAGCACGGGCTGTACCTGCCAGCATGCCCTGGGAGCAGAGAATGCCTGGGAAGGCAGGACACATGTAGATTATTTGTTGTTTGGTGTTTTCCCTTTAATGCTTTTGTCCTAAAATAAATACACCGAAGTTCAGAGCCCTGCAGGTTGTGTATGTTAGCGAGAGGAACAGCAGACTGAGTCAGTTATTGCTTTGGAGCAATCGATGCTCTCTGTTTACCAGGACGGGCAAAGTCTGGTCTCCCTGGACACATCTTGAGCCTGCTCTGAAGCTGTCTCACCACACGGCCCTGCCACCCTTCTTCTGCCTCCCTGGCCTTGCTGCCTGTGGGGAGAGCACGATGTGGCACCAAGCTGACCCACTGCTGCATGGACCAGGGGACCTCCTGCGCTCTGGGGACAGAAGGACTTTGCCAAGGGGCAGGAGGGCTGAAGGATCCCAGGGTGCTGGATCCCAGCGTGGGGCAATGATGCTCAGGCAAACCGGAGTTGCTGTGCACTCTGTGTCACTGACGTGCCCATCATCCTGGCTCCTGGGCACAAACAGGGAGTGTAGAGAGCACAGCGATGCTCACCACATGCCTCCCATCCGCAGTATGACACCCACTGCATCCCAGGTCCAGCTGATCTTCACACCAGCACAGGCACCCTGGCACACTCTCCAGCCCCACATGAAGATCCCTTCACAAGGATCCCACATTCCAGACCTCCAGACCTCCTAGATCAGGCTTATTCTCTCTCTAAGGATACCCCATTTCTGCATGGGGCTGGATCAGGACCACCGTGGCCAGCCCTGCTGCTCAGGGCTCCCACTGCTGGGACCTGTGTCCCTGGTGAGAGGGTCTCAGTTGGACTTTTCAGCAGAGCCCAGTTTGTTTGTCACTTGCTCAGCACTGCAATCAGCTCCTCTGGATTTTGCCCTGGAACAGTGTTGGCTTTAGGATATTGCAAAGCAAACAAAGAGCAGACATAAAGGGACAGACAGTGCCATTCCCTCAGAGCAAAAACAACTCTCCAACCGCATCCAAATGACTGCAAAGGCCACACAGGTCCACCACTGCCGTCACCTCCCATCCCAGCCCCTTGCTGGCCCCAAGCTTCTGCCTGCGCTGCTGCCTGACCTCCTACCAGGTACTGCCCATACAGCCTCAGCACTTCTCCATTCCCAGCCTGTCCTGCCCTGGTCTTTTCCATCCCTGAGCTCCCAGGGTCAGGGCTGACTGTTCCTGCCCTCCGTGTCCACAGTGATCTTGTTTCTACCCTGCTGATGCTCATGGGATCTCTGTCCTCTGCCTCCCTTCTCCTTTGCTGTCTCCATCCACCAACCTTTCCTAGGCTCCCCCCTCTCAGTCTGTCCCTGCCATCTCCTGCCATGTCCATGCTGACCTTGAGCTCTCCATGCTCATGGTATCTCTGACCCCACCATGGCCCATACACCATGGTTGGTACCCAGCACCCTCCCTGCTGTGATGCCCATCCCTGATGCAGCCCTGAGCCTTACAGGAGCATGGCCAGCCAGGGCTCCTTGATGTGTGTGTCCTGCCAGGAGCTGCAGGAGAGGAGCCCAGCCTCTCCCTTCCTCCACGCACAGAGCGGCTCCTCTCCTGCCCAGCCCAGGCTCTGTGGGCAAGTCAGAGCATGAGCCGAGTTCTGCTGCCGTGTGTCCTGTCCCTGTGGCAGTCACGCCGGGCAGGGCAGGTCTGAGCTGGTCTCCTCTCCCGGAGTTTCCTCCTGCTTCCCTTAGACTGCAGCTCAAAGGTAGGATGTTGTGGAGGGAGATCACAGTGGCCCCGACAGACAACAGCTCCTGTTCTAAGGATGTGGAAACCTCCTTTCAACTGCTCACAGAGACTGTCGCCAGGGCTGGACATCTCCCAGCAGCAGCAGGGGGCTGGATGGAGGTAAGCTGACAGGCAGGAGACCATTGGGCCCTAACAAAAGCAGGAAATGGGGATAATTCTCCTCCGGGAGGAGGTATGCATAGGAGGTCATCCAAAGGAGGTGAGGCCAGCTTAGAAAGCAGCAGGGATGGGGTAGATTCAGCTGGCTCCTGTGCTTCCAGAGCGCTTCCCTCTTCCTGCTCCTCTCCAGCTTCTCCTCCCTTTATGCCAGCTCTGCCAGACCCTCAGCAGCTCCTGCACAAGCAGGACACAAACCCAACAGTGTTCTGGCCAGGGCATGGCTGAGGCTGCCTGCTCCTAGACCTGCATCATGCCAGGTCCAGTGATGCAGGGGTGGGGATGCAGCAAAGGGTGCCAAAGGACCCCCATAGCTCATGCATAGTGCAGCTTGCTGCTTCCTACTCAGGAGCCCCCGTGCTAAGCCCCATGAGCAAGAGTTTGAGGCTGCAGGGGAACAAACCGAGTGCCAGAGGCAGGGATGGGAGGGAGGCCACCAAGTCCCTGGCATGGGCATGGTGCTGCCCCTTGGGCTGGCTCACTGCCTGGAGAAGCTGAGCATCCCCACAGGCTTATGATAGTCTTTGAGAAGCTCTTCTCAAGTCTGCATCCCACGATTAGCATGAGCATTAAGCACCAAAGCTCCACTTGCCAGCAGGGTTTCATGTTGGGTGCTCTTGCTGTTTCTGTTTGAAGGAACCTCTGGTGCTGCAGAGGATGGGTGGAGATTGGAGGAACCTTCCCGATCCCTGCAGAAGTCCACCTGACCCCTGGAGCAAGAGACTGATTAATCATTGCTTGAATAATCGCAGGGTACTGCAGACAGTCTGTTCCCAATGGCCTGGTAAGGGAAGGGAGAAGGTGAACAAGGGTCCCTTTAGGCCAGGGGAGGTCACTCACCCTGGCCCATTCGCACATCACCCTCAGAGCTACTCTAGGAGCTGGATTAAACGGTTTCTTTTTTACAGAGTGATGTAATCTCTTTACTAAGGCTGAGCCCATCATCTCCCTGGGAAAAGCTCTTCCAACCTTCACATGCTTTCACCTCTGGGACACTTGGCTTTCAACTCAAGGCTCAATCTGACCCTCTTCAGCTCCAGACATGCACTTGTTACACCTTTCTGTGGGATTTAATGGTTCCTCACTATCTTCTCCACACATGAGGACACAGGCCAGGTCCTAGATCACATAACAACGTATTTTTAACAAGCATCACATCATTAGGTCTGGCTTTCCAGCCTGTGGTCAGGTCTGTGGTCAGGTCTCTGGGTATGTCCCTGCATTTGTCTGAGTGTGGGTGACAGATGCAGTGCTCTGAGAGTGAACTTCCCTTTGAGATACCCTCAGCTGGGGCCACCAAGTTCATCTGGGGGGACCTAATTCCACTAATTCCCCTTTCTGGACAAAACTGCATCATTGGATGAGGCAAATACTCCTGCGAGAGCTTTCAATGAGCTCCCTCAGCTGCTGGTTGGAAGCCAGTGTTCATATCTCCACCCTGTATAAGCATGCCTAGAGTCATTGCTTTCCAAGAGCTAGCCTGGAGGCTCGACATGCAAGCTTCATTTCCAGATATATTCCTGTGTTTATCTGTATTCAAATGCACCCTGACCATTTACCCAGGTGATTCAGCATGAAACCATTCCTCATTCCTTTCTATCTCATCACTCTCGGTGTCATTTCTGAGCTTTACCAGCAAAGATTTCATATCTTCAACTACATCACTGATAAAAATGTTTAATAGCAGTGGACGAAGCACAGGTCCCCAGGGGGAGGTAGGTAGAAATAGTGCTACTTACTGATATCTACCCATTAGCAACTACCTCTGAGATCTGCCAGGGAAGCATTTTTAATCCATCCAATATGTGCCCTGTTAATTCCTTATAATGCAAGTTTTAATCAAAATGTCAGGTGGAAGTAAGTCAAATGCCTCAGAGAGATCTGAGTCTACTATATCAACACAATTGCCTTTCTCATCCACACCAGGAATCCTGTCAGAAAGAGGACAATAGATCTGTGTGACAAGCCCCACCATCCATGCCATGCTGGCTGGGGCTCCTGATCCTGGGCACCTCACATCTCCATTTGTTCCTTGACCCAGGGATCCATGTGTGGATTGAAAACCCACCAGAGACCAGCAAACCCCTCTCTGAGCCGTGCCCTCACTCCCTTCTCCTGCCTTTTTACCCATGCTTCCCCCTCATTTGCAGTGATATCCTGGGAATGGTGATCCCTGAGGAAGGGGATGAGCTTTCAGGGCTGGATGAGGAGGTCGGTGATGCTCAGCCCCAAGGGTCCATCCCAGGAGGAGCTTCCAGCATGGCAATGGTTGAGCCTTGAGATTCGAGGTGGGTTGAGCGCTGTGGGAGGACCAAGAGCTCAGGGGCTTCCCCGGCTTGCAGGATCTTTCATCCTCCGTCACCACCGAGCCGGGCCAGACCTGCATTTGCAGCAGCCCACAGAAGCTGCCTCTGTTGTCTTATTTTTGTTATTTTTGAGAGCATATTTTAGCGCTGAGCACATTCCCTCCTGTTGCCATGGCAGCCGTGACAGGGGTTATATACCGTGAGAAAAATACCAAAATTAATGAGTGAGTGAAAGTGCAGCCAAGAGAAAAACAAGGTTAAAAAAAGAGTTAAAACAGTAATAAAAACAACCTCCCAAGAACTCGGCAGCAAGCACCTCCCAAAGCAAGACAGGCAGAGACCATCCGAGCCATTCATCCATCCATCCATCCATCCTGGAGTGGGGTTGGCCGTTTGTATCCCAAGTCCAGAGCATCTCCTGGCCATGCTCTCCAGCTGGTGTGGTCCGAGGGATGTGCCTCTCCTGCTGCATCCCGCTTACGCTCCGGATCGGGCTGAAACCACCCATCCCCTTCCCCTGCAAACCTGCAGCCCTTCATTACACGGTAGGCATGCGGAGGAGAAGTTCTTTAATGTGCTCATTTCCTTGCATTTGGGGTTTGAGGATCTTTTTGTTTTTAATTGTAGAAACAAGCGAATTGTCAGAACATCTGTGTTATTAGCATTTGCTGCCCAAATCCGCGCTGCTGCTTCTCCTGTGGAGCCCAGAGCTGATGAGAGAGAACAGAAGAGCCTTTGAACTCCTTGCAGCAGACGGCAGCCAGGTTGCTGTGTGTGTGTGTTGGGGAGGGGGTATTTATTCTCTTGTAAGGTTCATTTGCTCTCCATGTTTCCCTTTCTTCTCGCTTTCCCAGAGATTTAGCTGGATGCTCTTCCCTCGCAGGCTTTGTTCTTCTGACAAGGCCCCACCGGCACCATGAAGCAGCTGTCTCTGTGTGATGCCAGAGCATCCCCGCACGGGTACCCGCTGCACAGGGCAAGGCAGTGCCTCCAACAGCATTCCCAGGCTTGATGGCACTGCCACCACCAGGTCAGGCCAGTGGGAAGGATCTGGAGGGTCTCATGGAAAAACTCTGCAGCCAAAGCTGCAGTTTGATGGTTTCCCTTTGTTTAGACTGGCTCTGCTTCCTGGAAAATGGCAAAGAGATGTTAAGGGTTCATACTACAACACTCAAGCAAAGAGAGGACAGGGAATGACAATGCCATCATTAGGTTGTCTTCGCTGTCAGAGGGCAAGGAGTGCTCTGGGAGGAGCCTGCCTGCTTTCAAAGGCAGCGGGCAGAGGAGGAAGGTAGGATAGATAAATCAACCCTGGGATGCCAGGCCTCTGGCGGCCTGGATATGGTGTCCCACCAGCTCCCTTGGCCATTAGGTGCTGCGGGGAGTGCAGGGGCCTTGCCAAGCAGCTCCTGTGGGCTGCAGGGAGCTGGGACATGAGTCCCCCCTGTGCCCATAAAGCCTGGACCTGCCTCTCCAAAACTTGCCCAAGCAGAGGCTGTAGATGGCAGACACCATTCCCTACCAAATAGATAACTGGGTGCATGGACAGTTTCCTGGGTGCTCCTGGCACCCATGGCTATGACTACAGGAGCCTCTTGTGAAACAGAAACCTTTAGTCACCAATGAGCTCTTCAGTTTGCCTTCACCGCCCCAGAGCCAGCCTCTGATCCACGGGGTCACTTCCTTTCATTCTTCCCTTTGCTGCAGCTTTCTGGCCCTCCAAAGAGGGCTGCCATTGACTAGTAAATTAAACCTCACATGTCTCCAAGGAGTTTATCCCCTCTCTGTGTGGGTCCCCATCTTTATCAGCAGGGTAAACCCTGCAGCTCCTTTCCTTGCCCTTCCATGGTGGGCTTTGGCCTTCCCTGGGTTCTCACTTCACATCTTCTGCTAATTTGGCTTCATGAGAGTTGACACTGGGGAAGAAAACACCAACACATGGATGTGGAGAAGCCGACATCTCTGCAGGAGCAGGAAGTCTTGGCGGAAAGCAGGGATTCCCACACAGAGAAATTCCTTTCCAGCCCCTTCCTCCTGCCCAGCAGGAAAAAGAAGGCCTTCCAGGGGCTGAGCAGCCTTCCCTGAGGGGGTGCAGTGTGGGAGGGGAAGCGGTGTGATTTGGACTGAGCCAGAGCCAGGGCTGCTCGGAGCAGGGCTGCTCAGCCTCTAGATGGTGCAGTGATCGCAGCCGAGCTGAGCATGTGTGCGGCGATGGGCGCTGCGCAACAGGTTGGCGTGGCTCGGCGGGAAGCGATGCTCCCGGCCGCACGGTGCGGCCGAGCAGAACGGGATTCCCAGCATCCTGTCCTGAAAAGTGCCCTGCAACCGGCCGGGGACGGCGGGTGCTGCCTGGGGAGGAGCCCTCACGGTGCCGAAGGCCACCCCAGCATCTCCATCTGAGAGCGCTGAGGCCTTTGGCAGGACCAGGCTGCAGGACCAGCGCTGGCAGGCAGCCTTTGGGTCTCGTCGCAGGCAGAGACACCCCGGGGGAAGCGACACCCCCGGAGGACGCTGTCCCCAGGCCTCTCCGGAGGTCCCATGGGGCCAGCCGAGGGAGCAGAGCTTGCGAGGGCACCGCAAGGGCAGCCGGAGCTCGCAGGTGCTTTTGAGAGCTCACAAAGTGCTCTCTGCTCCCCAGTCCCGACACTGCAATAAAAGCGTGATTCACCAAGGTGTGACGGGAGGGTACAGCCGCTTTTCCAGGCCACAGTGCCTGGAAAGGCATGGGTAGGGTTGCGGGAGCCATTGCTGGGTTGGGAGCCCCGCTTGGTTTGGGAGGTGCGCAGAGGGGCGTGCACAGCCCCCCCATGGGCTTGCTCCCACCCCTTAGCACAGCGGGATGAAAAAATAAACGAGTGAATACATAGATGAGAGCATCGGGGAGACCCGTCCCACACGCGAGTGGGTGAGGGATGGAGGGGTCCGGGCAGTGAAGGAGGTCGGGGGGACTGCGGGACCCCCCTTCTCCACCACCGCGGGGCTGGCAGCCCCGACGCTGAAACGGCTCTACCCGGCCCCCGGTACCCGCTCGGCCCGGTCCGGCTGGGCTCGGGATCTGATAAGGATCCGGAGCTCCACCTCCCCGCGGTGGCGGCGGGAGGCGGAGGCAGCGGGGGGGGGGGGTGGCTGGAAGGGGCCGTGCCTGCGCTGCGCTTCCCTTGCACATCCTCACACACACCGAGGGACGGAGGCGGGCACGGACGGAGCTGCCCACCGGGGCTGCCTCCAGCCCTGCCGCCGCCGCTCCGCCGAGGAGCCGCAGCCCCGGCCCGGGAAAGGGGGGCGGTTCCCACGGGACGTTTAGATTTATATTTTTGTGTGCCCCCCCCCTTTTTTTTTCTTTTTTTTTTTTATTTTTCTTTTTTAATTTGATTTTCATCCGTGGATAACGATCGTGAGGAGCCGGGGGGGGTGCGGGGAGCCCGGTCCCGGCGGGGAGGAGGCGATGCAGACGCCGCTGGATCAGCGCGCAAGGGGCCGGCACGGAGCGCAGCGCCGTCCGCATCCAAGTAAGAGCTGCGGCAGGGCCGGGGGCTCCCGCCCGCGACCGCGGAGAGCTGCGGAACCCTGCGGAGCTGTACGGGATGCTCCGGGCTGTGCGGGAGCGAGGAGCCGAGCGGCGGCGGGAGCGGTGCGGGGAGCATCCCGCGTCCCTCCGCGCTCCTCCGCGGCGAGCTGCGCGGGCGGCGGCTCCCGGTTCCCGGTCCCGCCCGGCTCTGCCACTTGTTGTGCGGCGCGGACAGGGCGGGCGGCGGGGGGTGGCTGTGGACGCGCGGCTGTGTCAGAGCGAGAGCGTGGTTTGGGTGGGTTTTTGCCCGTCGGGGGTGGCTCCGGGGGGGTGTTCCCGTTCCTGCCACCCCCGGCCGTGTGTTCCCCCCTTCCTGCCACCCGGGTGTGAGAGCGGCTCGGGAGCGCTGTGCGTGGGAACCGGAGAAGTTGCGGTGAGCTGAGAGCGGGGCTCCGTGTGTCCGTGCGGGAGGAGCGGGGTGAAGGGGTCTGGCTGTTGTGCACACCCGTGTGCGTGTGCACTGGGGGCACTGGGATACAGGGGAGATGCGTGTCGAGGCTGCGGTTGGTTGTTGGGGTGCGCTGCCGGAGCGGGGTGTCTGTGAAACCGAATGAAATCCCGGTTTCCGCCGCCGGTACGCGGGGCTGGGTGTGGGGCCGGTGCCGGGAGAGCGGCTCCCGTGGTGTTTTCCCGCGGTGTCAGTGCGGGGCTGGCGGGAGAAGCCCCGTTTCGTCCCCAGGGACTCGGCGGGGAGCGGCGGAGAGGGGCGCTGCCATCCGCGGGAGCCTCAGCCAGAGCCGCTCCGCCGGGGGCCGTGGAACCGAGCCCGGCCTCCCTGCATCCCTTCCTCCATCCTCTATCCCCCATCCCCAGCCGCTCCCTGCGGCCATGCCGGGGTGTTTCAGGCCCGCGGCGTTTTTTCCTTCCCCCAGAACCCCCGTCCATGCTGGGAAGGCGGCAGGAGGGGACAGGAGCCCGGAGAGGCTGTGGGGAACCCGCGGGGTGGGAGGATGAAGGCTGCCAGCCTGGGGAGGCTCTGACAGGTCTCTGCCTCGCTGGCTGCCGGAGTTGGAAAGGATGTGGAGAAGGAGGCAGGAGGAGGGAGGGCCCCTGGCTTCGCCCTCTTTTCATCACTATTGCGGCTTCTGAGTGATGGTTTTGGGGGTAAAGCTGCCCACAAGCGAGTGGGGTTCCCCATCACCAGCTGCTCTGTCTTGGGGCGCTTGGGCCCAGGCTGTGTAAATGCCGAGCAGCCGCAGTGGCAGCCGGAGCCTAAGGAAACCGTGGGACGTGCCACGAAATGCCCAGATTCAGCCTATCTGTGCCTGCTGAGCATCGGTGGCCGTTTTTTGGACAACATGGTCCTTGATCCCAACCCCCGTTCCTGGAGTGATGCCGTGATTTGCATTTGCTGCTTGCTCGGATGTTGCTCCAGCTCTAACGTCCAGCTCTGAGTATCAGAGCAGAGCTTGAGGGGGGATAGGGGGATTAGGACTTGTGTACTCAGTGCAGGGTTTGGATGGACTTGTAAGCATGGCTCCGAGCCACGCAATCAGCCGTTGGGAGCAATAAGAAGGTGGACTTTGGTGCCCGTTCCCGAAGCGGTGCTGCCTTCTGTGGAACGGGGCCAAGAGGCTGTGGGAATCGCAGGCAGCACAGGCTTGTTCAAGCAGTTGCTTCAGTTCTCGGCGCTTTATAACCTCTCTCTTATTAGGACTTGGGTTGTTTTGGGGGGTGGATGGCTGAATTCTGTCGGATTTTGCATGCCACTGTCCTCTGAGAGCTTCCCAGTCATGCATTAAGCAGCGTGACTAACGCCTCTCTCATGTGGTTCAGTCTCTCTCACACTCTACCCGTAGGGAGAATTGTGTGTGCGGAGGAATAGTTGTTTTGGGAGGGGTTTTGAGTTTTAAGTGCTCTGTGCTCTGCCAGCAGGTCGGAAAAAAGGTGCCTGGCACCAGAGAAGAAAGTGTGGGATGGTCCTTAGATCCCATGGGAAAATAGCCCGGTGCCTTGGACCAGCCCCTGCGAAGCCTCTGTCTCCTGCACAGACGTGCTTTTCCCCGGTGGTGGAGCCTTCCTCCTCCTCCTCCTCCTCATGCCCAGCTCTGGGCTCTCACGTCTGCGCTGTGTCATTCGCACCCTTAGGCGCTGAGCAGGATTCCTCACCCAGTGAACCAGGGCCCCTCACACCCCTTACAGGGTGATGTCCCTGCTCCAGTCCCCAGCCCCTCTCTTCCTTTCTTAGGGGTTTCCTTCACCTGTGGGAATGGGGCTCAGGTTCAGGCTCCAGCCCCTGTTTTGAGGCAGAAACCATAAGTGCTAGGCACCTTTGGGTGACTCCTTTCCCTGTCCAAGGCCGGCACAGGCGTTCCCAGTTCCCGGCTCTCAGTCAGGGCTGTGTGAGGCATTGCACCGGGTCAGGAACTTTCACATTTACCTGCGATCTTCCACCTCACACCAAGGCTTAGTCAGGATAGCGCTAACGTCATCGGCAGTCATGGCCCAACCTAGTGCAAACAGGCTTGTGCAAACAGTCCGGAGATGGGCGCGGGTGCTGCTCCCGGATGGTGTGTCCTTTGGGACCCCCTTCCCAGCATCCGGGGCTGCCTGTCTTCCCCATTTCCCCATGCTCACTGCTGCCCATGTCCAGAGGGGTGGTGAAGCTCAGTGTGGGTTTTAACCACCCTGGGAAGGCAACTGTAGGGGTGTGGTGTGAGCACACACACATGCTGCGTGCAGACACGCGTGTGACCCACACGGTGTAAGTACCCCCCTGTGGGGTGACATCACCCGAATGCACACCCGGTGGCAGCAGGGACATGCGCACATGGTCCCCCCCCACGCAGGCACACGCGTTGCTCGGGGCACGCACACGTGCAGGAGTGCAAGCTCGTGTTTGGTGCACAGGCTGCCCTGGTGCAGGCATGGATGTGCTCCATGCACACATGTGGCATACCCGCACACCCTGCTAGTGCGCATGTGGGCACATGTGTGCCTTTTCCTACAGACAACCAACAGTGCACACACGAGTACATGCAGGCAGTCCACACTCATGTGTATGTACATGCGTTGCTGGGGTTTGACTGTATTAAGACAGAGGGGTGTTGTGTTTCTGCTCAATCTCTTACCTCCTCCATGCTCAGCCGTGTGTGGGAATGGAATAGTCCTGATTGCCTCTTCTCTTCCTCCTGGGGATGTACATCTCTGTGCCGGTTTGGACAGCTGTCCATGCTCTCAGTGAGGTGGGGGTATCTCTTCTCTGAATGAAGGGTAGGACAAGGGAGCAGAGTCAAACTAGGCTTCAGGACCATAGTTTCATCTCCAGAAAGAGATGTGTTTCCACCTGTGGAGGGAGATCTCCTCTCTTCCTTACCACTGATGAGGCACTTATCACAGAAGCATAGAATTCCGGACTGGTTTGGTTTGGAAGGGACCTTAAAGCTCACCCAGTTCCAACCCCTGCCACGGGCAGGGACCCCTTCCACTGGAGCAGCTTGCTC
>JBCJKH010014649.1:12610-25888 GCA_039877255.1 Loriculus beryllinus | reverse complement strand
ACATGGGGTAGGATGGCAAGGATGGGATGTGTTGGGATGGGAAATGTGGGACCTGGCATGATGTGAATGGTATGGAATAGGGGTGGATACTTTCCTAGTTTCAGCTGGAATAGAGTTAATCTTCTTCCTAGTAGTTGGTACAGTGCTGTGTTTTGGGTATAGTCCGAGAATAATGTGGGTAACACATAGATGTTTTTGTTTGCTGCTAAATAGTGCTTACTTTAAGTCAAGGACTTTTCAGTTTCCCATGCTTTGCCAGTGAGCAGTTGCACAAGAAGCCAGGAGGGAACACAGCCAGGACAGCTGACCTGAACTAGCCAAAGGGATATTTCATACCACAGCAAGACGTGGTTAGTATATAAACTGGGGGGAGTTGACTAGAAGACACCAACTGCTGTCTGGGGATGGGCTAGGCATTGGTCAGCATGTGGTGTTGTATTGTGCATCACTTGTGCTTCTTCAGTTTTATTCCTCTCTCTATTTCATTGTTATATTTTGCTTTATTTTAGTTATTAAACTGTTGTTATCTCAACTCATGGGTTTTACCTTTGCTATTCTCTGCCCCTTCCCACTGGGATGGAGAGGGGGAGGAGGGCGTGGGGAGGGGGAGGAGGGCGTGAGCATGCAGCTGGAAGTGAGATTGCTTCATATCTTGTTTTTAACTCTATTTCAGTGAGCATTTTAACTGAATGCTAACTGAAGGTATTCAGGTTTATATTCTGGCAGGAATGTCTAGGTTCTGTTTTTATTCCCACTAGTATTTTCCTCATATTTAGTGTCCAGTAGGTCTTTAATGAGGGCTTGGAGGTTAGCTTGGGAGGCTCCTCTTAGTAGGGCCAGAAGGGTACCTGCAAAGTCATGTGAAACCAAAGTCTTAGAAATAACAGTCTGACCCCTTGTTACATTTTAAAACTTCTTCAGTAGGAGAATAGATATTTACGCTATTAAAAGTAACCAGTAGTAACTTCCTGAAACTCTCTATACTGCACAAAAAGGGGATAACTAAGACAACTTTGATTACTCAGGTTCCTTTTAAAACATAGGGCATTTTATCAACACACAACTTAAGTGCACCACAGAGAGAGCAGTAACTGACCAATGTGTATTTTACATTACAACAGTAGATAATGATCAGTCATTAAGATAAACTTGTGTTATAAACAAGTCTTTTATGGACTGGGCTGCTGTATTTAAGCTGCAGTCCATGACAGCTGTCAGTTCCTTTAAATTCACTTTGTGGAGGCTACCCAGATCAGCCAAACTTTTTCCTAGGAAGTATCCTGGGTATCAGGTATTGATTCTATATATAAAGTCTGAGCCTATTCCAGATCCACTCTGGTTAGTATATTGAGTCTCTGAGACATTAAATCTTCAAAGACACAGCTTGTGGCTCCTGAGCAAATCTAGTAAAGGGAGTAAACAGCCAAAGGAAATGCTAGACTCCTGGAATAAGGATTTCTGAGCTGTCCTTGGCTGAAAAGGGTTTCACATGAGATTGTCATACATCAGTTTACCCCTTGGATTAATACAGTGCTGTGTGACTGTTTCAGCAACGGTTTCGGGACTGCTTAGCAGCAGTAAAACCCCTGTGGAAAACAGTAGAAACCCTTTTTTCCTGAAGCAGATCAGGACATATCAAATAGATTGACTTCAAGTTCTCTAGAGCAAAGCTCTGTGCACTTCACTGTCTTTCCAGCATGTCAGGGACCACTGTAGCCCACTGATACAGTCACTTGAAACACAGCTATCTCATTCCTACTGTGGGCAATTAGCTAGAAAAGAGGACATGGAAGGACAAGATGTAATAACTTTAATGAATACTTTCTCAGACACAAAGGTTCTCAGGCCAGAAGTGATCATTATGGTAATCTATTCTGAACTTCAGTAAAGTACAGAATACAGTATTTCATTCAGAGAATCCTACAATAAGTCCCACACTTAACAACAGCTCCAACAAAATGTCAAAACTTAAACTTTCTTAAGGATATTCAATCGTCTAAGTTCTGAATAAGCACACGTAAGATCTTTAAAGTGTGCCGTTATATTTTAGCAACAGATTTTCCTTTTATGTTCCAATTGAAACTGGCATATGCCACTGGCACTTTGAATAGCATTGCCTTCCATATCATTCAATCCTGGCATAGAAAAATTCACTTCCTTTTTATTTCAGTCAGGTTTTAAAACCTTTTTATCTTCAATAGGTAATAAGAAGAATTATGTCCCCAACAGGTGCAGATAATAAGTAATTAAAACAGTCCTCTTGCTGTTCTCAGTAGTCAGGTCAGTACCCACCAATGTGACATCTGGAAGAAAGTAGAGGTAGACATTCATATTTCTGACAGGGAGTTAGTATACCTTGTTAACCTAAAGTCTGTACAAAATAAAAATATAATAGATGCTATTTGCATGCTTTTTATAATAGTGACTTTTAAAAATGCAAGTTTCATTGATAATTCTTCTGTTTCATTCAAGAGACATGTATCATATCTCTCATTTGAGAAATAAGATTCTTTGTCATAGTTTGAGTCTTTCCGTTCTCTGAATCATGACTTCCTTCAATCTCTGGAAGAATTGTTTCAGATTAAAATTGAAAGTGAAGTCATTTGTCTTTACAAATATGAAAGTCCCTTCCTTACTCTTATATCAAGTAGCTGCCCAGAGAGCATTTGCCATTTGGGTTTTGTGGGTAGGATACAACATGTGTGCAATTAATTGGCTGCTTTTGTCAAAAGAAGAATATCTAATCATAAAGGCAAAAAGCTTTTGTTCTCTGTAGAGAACAAGTCGTGCTAAACGAAGCTGCCCCTTCCCTTACCACATCACATAGCAGCTTAAGATATGTCTTCCTTTATTAATAGAATAGTAATTAAGGTGAGAAACTGTAAGGTTTAGAATTAACCAAGAAAGGATAATGATCTCAATAATACTGTACTGAATTATACAACATTTGCTCTACTTTACATATGTCATTCTCATTCATATCTGGTCTTTATTATGACTTGTCCCTTACCAGATCTCTCAAATGATGTATTTAATGGGTTATGTTCTGTTAACCTCTCTGTTCTCATTACAAGTTCAATCCTAAATCTGTCCACACAAGTAGATATATTCTGCTGACTCAAAGCACTCTGTATTGCCTTTTCAACTCTCAGCCTTCTTTTTTTTGCTACCCTTGTTGGCCTTGATCATTCTCCCTCTTCACCTTGACTTTATGACCTTATGGTCTTTAAAGTCTTTCTCTTCAAATAATTTTTTTTCCCCCCCATTTTGTAGTTTAAGTTTTCGATTCCTTCTGGAAACTCAATGTTCAGTTTTTATTGGTGATATTCTTGTAAACATATTTTTTTATTTTGCACATTTTTATTGCTGTGCTGGGTCATCATATTTCCATTATATGATGAACTAGACTGTTAAAACAGGTGCCTAAATGCTTGCTCCTCAGAAAATCATGAACCTAAATAGCACAGTCTCATGTTCAGAAATACTAAGTTATCTGCAACTTACTCTGCTTTCAGTGACTGTACTGGGCTTCAAATATTGGGCTTTGGTGTTCGTTTATGGAAAATAAGATTTATCCTACCAACATTCAGCTAAAAGCCATGTGTTCAGATTAAACCTGTCATCTAACCTCCATCTGTAGTCATTACAGGAAGAAGATGATTACTTCATCCTAAAATAGATGGTGACCAAGGCACATTATGCCTTTTTTCCTCAAGTGATAACAATGGGAAGACATGGGTGTTTAGTTATAATGAGATGTTTACATTCTTGTTAGCAAAATTAGGTGAAAGGAATCCCATTGCTGGTGCAGGAAAAAAAAAAAAAGTTAATTATTATTAACCTAAGATGATTTGTACAATTTCTTTTTTTCATAATTTCTTCCAGTGTACCAGGGTATATCCAAATCAATATTAATGTCCATACTTCAGATAGCATATATTACTTTCTCTATATAAAGCAAATATTCTTACTAAATGAACAGAACAATTTTACAACTTATATCTCAAATGTTTTTTTATGCTCCTTCAATCTTATACACAGTCAGCAATGCAAGTTCAAGAGCAAATCATCATATTAAAAATACCCTTGACATTCCCTCTTGCCTCATACAGGAGTCCCGTCCTTTTTTCTATAGGCTGAGCATTCTGGAATAGTTGTAAATAAATCCTCTGTGTAAAAATCCATGATACACCTTGCAAAGCAGCATGTGCTCATGAAAGTGAGCCCAGTTTATTTCTCATAATTAGTATAATTATTGAAATCCTATTCAGTATACATGGTTTTGTCCGTTTTTGCAGAGCAAAATGCCCATAGGTTTTTCTGTTATACATTACTGAAGAATATTTTGTGAATATTTGTATAATGAGAGTGACTATACCACAGATAATTAGAAGATGAGGAACTGTTAGTGAAACCTGATTGTCAAGGTTTAAATTCAAGGGCATTCTGTATTGTTTTCTACAAGTGACCCCTGTAGAATTGTGACTTTGCTGCTCAGAAGGCTGCATTTAAAATGCATGGCAGACAGTTGTAATACTTCCCATACTATAGGCAAGCCTCATAAACAGGCTTCTCATTCTGACAGATAAACAGATAGAAAAGGAAACTCACACAATAATTTTTGTCCATATTAACTTTTTTTTAACTAAAAAAACCCCACTTACAACATTTGATACTCATCATGAGTTTATAATGGAAATGTGAGACTAGAACTAAAATGAAAAGGGGAGACAATATACTCAAAGACATGCTGCCAAAGATAAACAATCTTTAAAGATTCGTAGTATTTTGAGGAGTAAAAAATGTTTTGTATCTGATTGCTAGAAACAACACAGAGCAAGGTGTACTTTTATTCATGCTGGCTAGGAGTATTTCATATTTAGAAATTGGGAGGACAGAGGTAGGGACACTGGGAGGATTAAAATCAAAATCATAGGGTTATAGAATGGTTTGAGTTGTAAGGGACCTGAAAGATCATCTGGTTTCAGCCCCCTTGAAATGGGCAGGGATGCAGCACCCACAACTTTGAGCAAGTTGTTTCACTGGTTAGCAACCCTCACAGTAAATGAGGGTATTAAATCCATAGTAAAATCCTGTAGTGCCCTTTATTAACAATGACTAATATTTTCCATACCCTAATATACTATGGGAGTTAGGTAATGCTTGCGCCCAAACTTCCGTCAAGTGTACAGCTGCACCCAGGTTTGAATGGCAAAGCTTATAGCTACCTGTAGCCCATCACTGAATTGAGCTCTCAGGTTGTGTAAGAAAGCTGTGTTCAGAACTTGTCTTAGGGGCTAGAGGTGCAGTTGGCAAGATGATGGAAGCGTGTGTTAACACCCCAGTCTGGCAATATCAAAAGCTCTGAACAGAAAAGTAAATCAACCCCATTTTACCCAACAATGTGTGGCTCCACTGATGCAGATGAAACAAATGGGTGGAAGACGTAAGCTGAAAGATAGGCTTTGGTTAAATATATTTAAGAAAGACTAGAAAGGTAGGTGGAAAAAAATGGGTCATGTTGTATATACAGCAGTACCAAGCTGGTTTGCCTTTGTCTGAAACAATACGAACTCTGAGGCTGGATTTCTGAGGTTTTCAACTTTAAGGGAAATAAAATACTTGGAGTAGAGAAATAGCTGGTTTGATAGGAAATGCTCTGTGATATTCAGTCAATACTTATTTTCGCCAACAGCCTCAACTTTGAATATTAAATAATGCTCATCATCTCTCCCGAGTGATTTGACAATTTTTCTTAGTTAATTGGGCTTCAGTTAAGGTTGAGGGATTTAGCTTGGCCTACTGCCCATCTAGATCGGAGAAGCCAACAAACATCATTTAAAAATGAATGTACAGACTCCAGTGTAGCTCTTGTGGAGGTCACACATGATTTGTTCTGACTTAGCTTTAGTTTCTCATAATTTTGCTCTAAAATATGATGTAACAATAACATTCAAACTTTCAGAGAGAAACTTTTAGAAGAGACACCTAGACATACTCTATTAATTTTGGAGGATGACTGAATATACAGGAATACTTCATATAAATAAAACAACATTTGTTCCAAAGGTGTTTCAAAAGGAATTTTATATGTTTGAATATTTGTTTTTATTTTGCCTACATTAATATATCTTTAAACATACACTTTAATCCAAAATCTCCTTCCTTCCCTCCTGTTTCCACTACTTCTCCCAGTGTCTCACAACATAGACAATAACAACAAAAGTGAAAATCAATATTCTTTACCACTCCCTCTATTTCTTTCAATGGTGATGCTTAAAATCTGTGAGCAAATTAAGAAACCCTTATGATGACTACTGCTTCCTAAGAAAATCTGAAGAATATTATTGATTAGAGAGGATTTCCAGCTAAGAGTCTGATGATAGAGGTGAATGATGATCTTCATTTTTGAGCAATGACAGTGGTTATGACTAAGAAATTTGGGAAGGACTGTTTGGAAAAAATATGTGTAACTTAATGACTGTTTGATCTTTGCCTATCAAAATTGTTTGCAATACAAAATGGGTTTTTGAAATTACCTGCATGTGTACTTACTTCAGGAAATTACCGCTTTGCCCTGTGGATCTTGTACTGTGGTTTTGCAGCCTTGTTCAGGTTCCTCTGCCAAGCTTCATGTCCTCTTCAGGTATTACCAGGTTCCACTTTATTGCCAAGGCAGTGCTGCACCAGAGGTACTATTGGCAAAAGAATAATCATAATTTCCCAGTAAAACTGGGAACTCTTAAAACTCAGGATTGGAGTGCCCTTCTGTAATGCTAATCTGAAACACCTTCGTTCTTCTGCTGAGGAAAGCTGAGTGCCCATGAACCACAGGAAGTCCAGCTGGACCACTGGATGCTCAGAAGCTCTGAAATGCCCAGCTCTTCCAGTTTTGACCTGTAGAAAAACAAGAGCTTAAGGTTAGCAAGTTTAAAGCTAAAAATACTTAAAATACTCTTATCATTGGCTTTTGAACATTGCATTGACTTTCAAATTTGTATTTAGGTACTGAAATTAATGGTTCGATTTTCAGAGCTCTTTCTTTGACCTATACTGCAGCTGCTTATTGCTCAGCTCTTTTGAAAAATTAATTTCTTTATTTAGATCCTATGAGTAGGTTTAAAACCCTAGCTTAACTCACTGATTATGTTAATTGCTAGCTATAGGGCTGAAATGGCATAGCACACCTTTGGAAAAAGGGGGAAAGTGCTATTTTCAGAGGGAGTTTGAATAATTTTTAAAGATTTCTTGTGAGGTCATGCATTCAGCTAGACTGTTTTCTGCATATCCATCAGAGGATCAAGTCAAATACACAAATTGAAAAAGCAAATGTGCTTTCTCTCAGGAGTTAAAAGAGATTTAAAGAGTGCAGCATGGTAGATCCAGATTTTCCTGCTGCAGCTGAAATCCTCACTGTCTTGGCTTCCTAGCAACAGTGCCTTCCTAACTCACGACTGTAGACAGTACAGACATAAATCAGTCTGCCATTTGTCATATAATAGATCAATCTATTGACACTGCTTATAAGAACTGATCTATATCTTTTAGCAAATATATACAGTGTCAGAAGTGAATATCAACATCATGCAAACAATATAGAAAATGACATTTTTGGTTACGATTGGTCTATCCTGTCCTGTTCTCTCTATCCTGTCCTGTTCTCTCTCTCTCTCTTCCTCCTTCAGGATATCTTGAATGGTTCAGAGTCTATAGATATCATCTAGCAAGTAAAAAATACATCCCTCATCTGAAAGACAAAATGCAACGGGGAAAGCCCTCCTTCCAGTACTCTGCTGCCCTTCTTGCCTTCTTAGGACTTTTCATTGCTATCACTCTGCTATTAATGAAGGACTATGTGCTCTTACCCTCACATACAGTACCTTAGAATTTCAACCCACCTCCCTGGTCTTATTGACTAACACCCTTTCTCTCCTTTCAAATCATCCCAGCCGGGCTACCAGTTTTTTTTGGCTAGGTTTCCAGAACAATTATTCAGGTGTAGATTTACTGGGAGGAAACTGTATTTCTCTTACACCTACTTCAGTTTCTCTTTCACTTTACTAATACACTACTGAATACTCCTAGGACACCAAATATCTGGGATATTAGATTCCCTCTGATTTTTAAGTACAGAAAGGTGATTAGAGCTGTCATCTTCTCTGTGTCATCACCTTCACAATTGCACTCTCCACTACCTCTCTAGTCTGATTAGGGGGAATCAAAAATCCAATTAATTTTTAAGGTGCACTTGGATTAGTTCGTTGAGATGGATCTTATGAGGAAGCAATCTAGTATATCAGACTGATGAACTGATGATGAACTTGATCACAGAGATGCTTTCCTAAATTATATGCTTGTACAGGCTTGGGCTGACCATTGCTACACTACTGAGTCTGGTTTTTTTAAATGAAACAGAAAGTTATTATTGTTAAACCCACATTACTTTCCACTGATCAAATTCTATGTCAGCCTAACCTTGCATTCACCTTTATTGTTCACCCCTGTCTGCCCTTGAGAGTTCTTATCTCTCATGTGTTCTTTCTTCAGAATGTAAGATCTTTAGGTCAAGGACCTTGTCCTTGTGTGTTTTTGCTTTCAAAGTGTTCACATTTATACAGAATCATCTCTATTGCCTTTCAGATTCATGCAGAATTAAGAAAGCTGCACAGAGCCACACAAAAGAAAAAAAAAAAGAAGATATGGGAATAAAGCAGATGTTTTCATCCTTGTGGACATTTTAGCAGATACTAGCATACGGCTTAGTTTGCAAAAGCCTCTTCTAACAGAGAAGTGGTAAATCCCCTGACTGATGTAAGGGATAAAGATAAATATGAAAGTGACTGGGTGAAGAATAACATACAGTGTGGCTTGATGTTTTCTCAGGGAGGCGGATTTAGAATATCAGTTCTCCAAGTGACTTTACATTCTCTGTTCTCCGTTCCATTCTCATGACCAAGAGGTGAAAGAGAATTACCACTTTTGGGCATTTATTAAGCTCAGTGCTAATCAATCACTTTAAGATCTATACATTAGGCAATACAGGAGTGAATCTTATCCACTGTTAGGCTTTTGATAACATATTTGTGAAACATTAATACTTT
Organism: Loriculus beryllinus; assembly: GCA_039877255.1. Classification (NCBI taxonomy): domain Eukaryota; kingdom Metazoa; phylum Chordata; class Aves; order Psittaciformes; family Psittacidae; genus Loriculus; species Loriculus beryllinus. Next base: position 16,787 of record JBCJKH010014649.1, on the reverse strand, counting down.
TAGGTTTGCTAAGCAGTGGTACAGACATTTTAAACTCCCTGTTTTTTTTGTAGAGCTATTTGCAGGATGACTTCACAGTTATGACAATTTGTTATATATGTTCAATGCTCATGGCTCAGTTTGTTCACTTTAAATGTTTTGTCTTCAAGCATAAGACACAGTTCAATTGCAAATGCATAGTTCTTGCGAATAGAAATCTCATTTGAATACCTCTTGAAAAAAACTTCTATATGTTGGGATGTTTGGGGAAGGTCTGGAAGATGGGTATCACCATTTCATTTACAAACACCTAGGAAACACGGTTTAAAGCTGAGTGGCAGGAGTGGCCGTCTGACTGCAGAGTGAACCAGAGTCCAGCTTGGAGGGAAATCCGTGTGAGCTGTGTCATTGACTCATGACATCATTTAAACTGTAGTAACCTGATTGTTTCTATGAGAAATGATTATCGTCTTTCATCATATTGTGTTCATGAGATTTCATTACTTTTAAAAAAGACTATTTTTGAAGAGTCATAATAGGGAGTTTCCATTCATGTGAGTTAAAAAGTTAGCTATGCAAGTAGGATCTTACTAAAGAGATGCTGGTTGGAAGTGACCTTAAAGATCATCCAGTTCTAAACCCTCTGCCATGGGCAGGGAAACCTTCCCACCAGACCACGCTGCACAAGCCCCATCCAGCCTTGCCTTGATGTTGTGACTTTCATGACAGAATTCTAACGGAAGCTTAAACTTTTTTCTTTAGAAAACAGAATCATGCTAGTATGAGTGAGGGTTCAGAATCATTCATTACTTTTACTTTTACTTTTATTGATTTTAGAGAGACTTATGACCTAGGGTTTGGGTTTTTTTTCTTTTTCTTTTTTTCTTTTTTTTTTTTTTCTGAGTGATAGATCTATATGTATAAAAGAGTAGAGCTAAAAATGCCAGAAAAGTTTTGTCAAGCCATCAGTCAGAGAAAATGTACAGCAAACTCAATTTGTTACAATGCAGCAGTGTCAAACCAGAAGTAAGTTTCTTCACAATTTAAATGCATTATATGAATTTAGAGTTCCAACTAGTAAATAAATAATAGTTGTTTTCATTAAAGTAGCAGTGCAGGAAGTCCAAAGATTTGACTCCAAATCTGCACATCATGTGGTGCTTTACAGAGAGATGAAAACAGCCCAGCTAGCTGCAAAGATTAGTATCTATTGCAGAAATGACCTCTAAAAAGATGGGGAAAATATGAAACAAGATGGAGACAAAAAAACCATCAACATTTGAAAGCATGACACCTCTGGAACTTTTGTTGACTCCTGAGGAATATTTTGAAGGTTTTTTAAAATGCTTTTTAAGCTTTCTACTTTGTTTTTGATCCTACTATGGTAGTTTCTTGATCAAAGCAGTGTTCTAAGATAAATGTGGTAATTAACTGCAATTGTAGGAGCTGCTTGCAGCAATAACTAGCAATGGTGTAATCAGATAAGGAAACAGCACAAGCTTCCTTCATTCCCTTCTGCTTTTTTCCTTCATGTCTGAAATTTCTCACATCTTTCCAGATTTTTGTTCTTCCAAGTCTTTTTCAGGTCTTCTGTTGTCTCTACCTTTTCCCTACTCTAAAGCAACCTTGCTTTGCCCAGAATAATGGTTTAAAATGTTGATCACAGCTAAGAAATGATTCTTTACAGGAAACATTTAAATGGAATAGGGCTCTTCAGCCTAGATGACAGATTTCTGAGGGAAGGTACTACAAGTTTACACACTCCTCTGGGTTTTTAATGGACAATATGAGAAAGGATGTTCAAAACAACCAAAGGAAGGTTCCTACCATGGTGTGTAACTGATTTGTGGCATTCCTTACTAAAATGTATTGCATATGCTAGAATTTTGAGTGAATTCAACAACCATTTGGAAGAAAAAAAGAAAAAAAAAAAAAACCCAAGCAAAAAATAAACAAGCATTAAGGATTATTCAATACAAAACTGGTAACTTTGCTTTAGAGTTTGTGACCCTCAAATTGTTGGAGCCTGGGAGATTCTTATTTCCAAGACATACATTTGTGAAACAAGAACCTTTGATATGATGTGGTAAGGCAATCTTGTGCTCCTCTGTGTGTCTGCTCTCTTTGAGCTGTGTTTGTCTTCCACTTGGCTCTTTGCCTTGCCTTTGAGGCCATGTTTATAATCTTTTCCTTCATTACTTTTGACTAGTTATTTGGGGATAAGTTTCCAGTCATTTCTGCTGCTTAAGTCTGACATTCAAGTCGCTGAAGTTAAAAGAGATTCCCATAAAAGCTGACAAAATGAGTTGCTTGGTAGGCATCAGAACAGCTAAGAAAAATCTGTGATCCTATATGCTTGCTGTAAGAAGACAGAGGGGATACATTGCTTGCAGCACAATTTTACTTCAGTCCTGCTTGTCATTTTCCCTCAAAATTTCAGCTGACCCTTTCCTATCATGCGGACTTTCAGACATGAATATGTGAAAACCAGGGGCAATATGTTATGGAGCACCAGTTTACAGTTCTAACTTAGTTTAAGGAAGAATGATAGCAATCACTATGTCTGACTAGGATCATGCTGGCCAGTGAATTCTACCAAATAATCTTTTCTCTGAGCTGACCGACTAAGTCCAGGGAACCCTAGACAGCTTTAGAAGCAAAACAGAAGCCACAGATTTTGAGAGAGGAGTCCAGACTTTAGAAAATAAGTGGAAGAATTTATCCTTATTCAGATTCAGACTGGGAGATGAATGTGGGTGCTCTGTTCCGGAATCCAGGTCAGTCTGTGAATGCTTCTTCCTTAGCCTTTCTACTCTACATTATCCTTCCTCAGCCAGAGTGAAATGACAGTAGATCTTCAGCAAATTGTATACAGGGCTTGTAATTAGAAGAAAACTTCTGAACTCAAGATTACTTCAAACCTCTCAAGCATTTATGAGGTACTTAAAATGAGATTAAAGTAATCATCATCAATATGTCATCATCAATATGTTATTTTAGTATCTAAGAAAAATGATCAAGTTGTCAGTTTGATAACTGTTCCAGTTGTTCAAGACTGCTCAGATTTAAACATATCCTTAGGAGCCACAAGCTCTTGCTTGAAGACATTTAGATGCAGGTCTTCTTTGCCAAGGAAACATCATTATTGTCACTTGCAATAAAGCATTGATGGCCATTTGCAATATGTTTTATCCTCAAGTATAAGAATAATAACAGCACAATTTTCTTGCTGATGAGCAACAAAGAGCTGTAATGAGGAAATTTTAATTTGATTGAGACTAAAGTTTTGTGAGAGAAATAATGCCCCATTAAGTTTCAAACTAAAAAATGTGGGTAGATATGTGGACTTAGATATCTATACTATTTCCCACCCTTCATTTAATCTCTACCTTTTCAAATTATTTCCATTATGTATTACTGGTGGTATTGTATTGCCCAGATGTTCCAGACAAGACTGGAATCTGATCATGCTAAGGATTATTCTAACACACAGAAAAGTTAGCTACTGCCACAGAAATATGTCAGCTATATCCTAGAAAAAATCCTGGGTTCAACAGTCAGTTCTCAAAGGTGGTTCCACGGCTGGGATTTTGCCACATGGCAATAACACAACCTTCTGCTGCTGAGTCTGGCTTCTCTGAAGTGGAGACTTATACATTAAGGACAGATAGTAGGTAAGGCTATGAAACTAATAAGTGCTATATATATATGTGTCCAAGCTGATAGATAGAAAGAAGAAGGTCTTGAATGACACAAAATTAATACCTTATGAAAAGGTGTAAGCCTAAACAAATCTAGTAGTAAGACATCATCCATGGACCATGAAAATTTCAGATAAGCTTTCACAGGACAATTCGTGACAACTCTGTGTAAAGGATGCTTGAAACACCACAATTACAATCTCATTCCCCACCTTTACTGAAAGGTGGGGAAGCTCTGTATTTCCTGTAGCTGGCAAGAGTCAGATGTGACTTCCTTTCATAGAATCATAGAGTTATAGAATCATAGGGTCATAGAATCATAGGGTCATAGAATAGCTAGGGTTGGAAAAGACCTTAAGATCATCAAGTTCCAACCCCCCTGCCATGGGCAAGGAGACACCTCACACTAAACAATGTCATCCAAGACTCCATCCAGCCTGGCCTTGAACACTGCCCAGGACAGAGCATTCACAACTTCCCTGGCAACCCATTCCAGT
>JBCJKH010014649.1:0-11535 GCA_039877255.1 Loriculus beryllinus | reverse complement strand
AATAGCTAGGGTTGGAAAAGACCTTAAGATCATCAAGTTCCAACCCCCCTGCCATTGGCAAGGAGACACCTCACACTAAACAATGTCATCCAAGGCTCTGTCCAACCTGGCCTTGAACACCGCCAGGGATGAAGCATTCACAACTTCCCTGGGCAACCCATTCTGGTGCCTCACCACCCTCACAGTAAGAATGCCTTCCTGTTATCTTTCACATCCCTAGCCAAGTTTAATTCTAACTGGGCTTTAGCTTTCCTAACCTGGTCCCTAGCCTCCCAGACAGCATCCCTGTATCCTTCCCAGGCCTCCTGCCCTTGTAACCACCTTTTACAAGCCTCTTTTTTCCTTCGAGATTTCCTCAGCAGCTCCTTATCCACCCATAGAGGTCTCCTGGCCCTCCTGCTGCACTTCCTTCTAGTTGGGATGCAACATTCCTGAGCTTGTATCAGGTGATCCCTGAATATCAACTAACTTTTCATTTGATTTATCAAACTTGAAATGAGATGTACAGTCTGGATGCTGTTCCAAACAAACATCAGCAAACACTTAACCCAGTTGCTTCACAGCAATCCTGGTGGGTTGCCTTATACTCAGGGCATTCTTTGCTTTGGCAGAGAATTTCAAACTGTCTTACACTGCAAATCAGAAATGCCACAAGATACTGAAATCCTTCAAGAGTCTACCATTCTCCATCCAAAGCTGCTTTCTGCTCTGTATACTCTGGCTGTCAGCCAACAAGAGATTTCCTTAGACTGAAAAATCTTGTGCCAGCTGAATTTCTCAGGTCTATGGCTTACTTGTACTATTACAGTGGCACAGCAGGCTTCTGAGGCTGGTGAGAAAATGGCCAGGAATCTTTGAGCAAAAGAGCAGAGAACTTCTCTGCAGGATATGTTTTTAGCCGATGGTAATAAAAGTCAGTTCTTGCCAATTGACAACCATTGCCATTTATTTTTATCAGAAAGGAAGGACCAGATAATTTTAGAAAAAAACTGATCTCAAAACAACTGTAAAAGTAACTCCTGGTGTCATGGTATCAGAGAAGAAATGGTGGCCAAGGATACCAAGCTCTTAGCATAGGACTATGCAAAGTTGAATCATCTTGTGGTCCAAGTGACTAAACATGCTACCATACTTACAATGCCATAGCTGTGTGATCTCCCATCCCCCATGCTAATTGTTTATCTATTCTTGAGGTTCCATTGTAGAACGATTTTAAATGAGCACACCAAACACTTCAGTTAACACTGTCTGCCAAAAAGAATGCATTTTGCAAGCTATTTCCCAAAAGTATCATTGTCATATTGTGCATTAATGATCCATACAAACACTTCTGTCACAGGACACATACCAAGTCTCAAAACTGAACCTTTTTCCACAAGTAGCTTGTGGGATCAGCATGTTCAAAAAACTGACTAAAGTTCTGAAGGTTGGAATATGTGGCTATCCTATCATTCCCAAGGTTTTTTATTTTGTTCACTCACATACAAATTCTGATTAGAACCAAATTCTGACTAGAACCAAAAGCACACTGAAATTGTAAGGGAGAAAAGCTGATCTGGACAGGCTAGATCAACAGGCTGTGGTTCAACCTCAATGGTATGAGGTTCAACAAGGTTCAAGAAGACAATGTGCTGTGTCCGTCATTTGGGCCAAAACAAGCCCATGCAACGATACAGGCAGGCCTGGGGAGGAGTTGCTGGAAAGCTGCTGGGCAGAAAATGACCTGGGGATGCTGGCTGACGGTGAGCTGAACATATGCCAGCTTATGCCCAGGCAGCCAAGATGGACATCATCACCCTGGCTTGTATCAGAAGTAGTGTAGCCAGCAGGGCTGGGGAAGTGGTCATCTCTGTGTACTCAGCACTGGCGAGGCTGCACCTTGAATCCTGTGTTTAGTTCTGGTCCCCTCATAACAAGAGAGACATTGAGGTGCTGGAGCGGGTCCAGAGAAGGGCAGTGGAGCTGGTGAAGGGTCTGGAGAACAAGTGGACTTGTTCCCCAGAGGGAACTGGGGTTGTTAGGTCTGGAGAAAAAAAGACTCAAGGGGGACCTTATCACTTTCTGCAGCTACCTGAAAGGAAGTTGTGGTGAGGTGGGGGTAGGTCTCTTCTTCCAAATTACAAGTGATAGGACAAGAGAAAACGGCCTCAAGCTTCATCAAGAGAGGTTTAGATTGGATATTAGGAAAAATTTCTTCACAGAGATGGTAATCAGGCATTGGAACAGGTTTCTGAGGGAAGTGGTAGAATCACTGTACCCAGAAGTGTTCAAAAACCACATAGATAGTTTAACCTCAGTGACATGGTTTAGTGATGGTCTTGGCATCCTGGGGTAACTGTTGGACTTGATCTTAAAGATCTTTTCAAACCTAGTTGATTCTATGGTGCTATGATTGTACCAGGGAAATAGAGAAGACTCTACAGAAAGGAAGGAAAGGAAAGTCTATGCACAGTAGTATGACTCCATTTGAAGTCTGTAGACTCCAAAGAGTGGAATTCAAGAGTCTTTGGTACCAACAGTTTAGGAAAATTCTTAATCTCTAGCCAGGTATTGAAAGTTTGAATACCAAAGAAGAAAGGAAAATACTCAGCAGCACTCTGTGGGTTATTTTAAGTTCCTCAGGAGGCAACCTGAGGTATCTAACAGGTATTAATCTAAATAAAAAACAATGAGAAAAAGAAGTCTATGTGTTGTATATACACAGAGTTACCCTATATATCCTGTCTTCCTGTACAACACAAATCAATTATAATGGCAGTGTGCATGGAATCCATACCTACAGTAGGAATTGGCCAAGGACTATGGCTCTTTTCTGGTCTGACAAGAAGGCAGGAAAGTTGCTTTGTCCAGATAGTTTTACAGACAAATTCCATTTAACACACTTTCCTCTGTCCATTATTGACATCACTAGGAATGCTTAAAGGGGCAGAAAGGAGTTAGGGAACCAATATGGTGGTTCTTTTCCTGGGATTACTTTCCTAGTCCCTAGTAGCTCATGTCTCAAAGACTTCTGAGCTAGAGGTAATATCTTTTTGTCCAAGCTAGAGGTTATGCCTCTTCTGTCTTGCACTCTTGCTTGGTAAGTGTATCACTACATATGCACTGGCTCCGTGTCCTAAACATAAGCGTTGATGTTGTTTGGTGTTCTGAAAAAAACCCCACATAATTAGACTAAATTTAGAAATTTTCCTTGCTTTTCATAATTAAGGTCTGAATTGGTGGCTATCCCCCAAGGGGTCTACTTTGATAGCTGAAAGAAAAAGACCTGTTTCTAGGAGAAAAAAAAAAATTGTGTCCAGTATGCTGGTTTCACATGGAGATGAGGTGGGGATTGTTGCAGATCTGGGAAAGTATTCTGGCATTTTCTATTTCTGTTCTTGCCTTTCAACACTGCGAAATGTTCATTTAATATCATTATTCCATGGAGGATGACTGGATTTAATAGGGGGTAGAGACCTATATCATATTTGAAGGAGCATTCTGGCATTTTCTGTTTCTGTCCTTGCCTTTCAACGCTGCAATATGTTCTTTTAATGTTATCCCTCTGTGGAGGATATGATCAAACCTTGATGGAGGAGGATTATTCATCAATTTTCACTGTTCTATTGAGCCCATTGTGATAGAAGGAACCTTGTGCTGCTTTCCTTGCTTTCTACAAGAACACAAGCTCTTATTTTTACTGTTGATGGACTTTTAAAGCATAATTGTCTTGTTTGGCCAAAACATGGACATGTTGCTCAACATGGCTAGTGCCCACAACTGGATTTTGTCAATAACTTGTTCCTTCTTATTTAGTTTTGCTTTTTCTCTGTTTTCCCTAATTCTGCTTACATAACGAGATGCTCTATGGGCTAACATCACCGACACTGATTTAAACAAGTAGTTTCAATAATGCAGAGCACCTTGCGATAGAACTTGAAATACAGAGAAACTGCTTTTTTGATGCATGCTGCTACATCAGATTCTTCCTGAGCTCTCTGGTCAAGCTCATGAGAAAGCAAAAGTTTTGTTATGATTTTAAATAATAATTTTTTTAAAGCTCAGGTTTGGTAAATCATAGTATATAATGGTAAATTTCAATGGCTATCACTATTTCTTCAAAAAGCCACATAACATAAAAAATAGTTGAAAGCTCTGAACAGAAACCTTATTGGCTTCCACTGAGTTATTTCAAAGAGACAGAAGTGAAGAAAAAACAAAGAAATGTACATAATTTTTTCTTATATTTACTGTTATCTATCTAACAGCTATATAGCAAGACTGAAAATATAATCAGCCTCATAATGTATATTTCAGAAGATTTTTTGTGCACCTTGGCACAGAAGTCCAATGTAGAGAAATCTGCTCTATTCTCTTTTATTGAATTCAGCTCCAGGTGTTCTCATATAATTAAATAGGAAATATTGCAACACTTACAGCATATTCTGTCTTGAGTCTTACTGTTTCAAAGCTCTCAGAGCTAGTCTTGTTAGGCCTTGCTTTCACAACTTATTAGTGTCATTCAAAAATAATGAGCATATTGAATTTATGTTATAAAATCTCAATAAAGTAGAAATGAGAAAAATCTCAATAAAGTAGAGATGGGCAGCAGTTCTGATACCAGCGCCACTCCTTTGTCACCACATACATTGCCTGTGTTCTCTTTTCATATGTATACACCAGTGATTTATAAAGCAATACAATAACTATGGAAGAAGAACTGTACATCTTAGATACCCCCAGTCCTCATTGTTTTATATAGCCATCATCTCTAAATTCTGCAATACAATGCAAGTACTCTCTTGTGCAAAGGTGTTTACAGAACATCCATAATAAAGGTATGTAAACGTGGAAACTGAAGAAGAAAATAATTATTAGACTGTTTCTCAAAATGACATTCATATATTAGTTACTTCTTCATGCTGTTTAACAGTATAGCTCTGAGACATCAGAAAACTAAATTGAGCAATATCATCCCTAAGAGGAAACAAGCAGACTTCTTTTACAGAAGCATATGTGAAACAGTACTTCAGAATAAGAAGTAACAAATTCATCTTTGATCTTGAAAGTCATGTAAGGTCAATCAACCTATAGCAGGAATAGATCCCAATTAATAAAGACTGTAATAATGCATATTTGCATATTAGAATGGAATATCCTGGAAAGCAAATCTGTGAAGAAGGATGTGATAGTCTTGGTGTACAAAAAGTTAGCCATGAGCTAGCAATGTGCTCTTGTAGCCAAGAAGGCAAATGGTGCTCTGGGGTAAATTAGGAAGAGTGTGGCTTAGCAGGTCAAGAAAGGTGATCCTCCCTGTCTAGTCTACTCTGATGATGTCACATCTGGACTACTGTGTCTAGTTCTGGGCTCCCCAGTTCAAGAAAGACAAGGAACTACTGGAGAGGGTCAAGTGGAGGTCTATAAGGATGATTAAGGGACAGGAGTATCTCTTTTATGAAGAAAGGCTGAGAGGACTGGGCCTCTTTAGCCAGGAGAGGAGACAACTGAGAGGGGATCTTACCCATGCATACAAATATCTTAAGGGCGGGTGTCAAGCGAATTGCAGCCAGACCCTTTTGAGTGGTGAACTGTGACATGAAAAGGCACAAGAGGCACAAACTGAAACATAGGAAGTTCTATCTGAATAGGAGGAAAGACCTTACCTCGAGGGTGACAGAGCACCAGACTAGGCTGCCAGGGAGGTTGTAGAGTCTCCTTTTCTGGAGATATTCAAAACCCTCTTGGATGTGATCCTGTGCAAACAACTGCTCTAGGGGAACCTGCTTTAGCAGAGGTCCCTTCCAACCCTAACCATTCTGTGATTCTGTGATTCCTCCACTCTGTAAAAAAAACAGGGAAAAATAACATATTTCATGGAAGCTGAATCAGTTTATCATGATGCACTGAAAAATTAGAAGAGGGGAAAAGAATTAGTGCTCAAATGCATCAGGTGTGACGAATTATTAGAATTTCCAGAAGTTTCTCACCTGCACGCACCAAACTAGATGGTGGGTTCTTCAGATATTAAGTTCTGTTTTTGTCTGGCTTCAGCCTGGCCACTGACATGGTCAGAGTCAAGACAGAGCCTACAATGATTCCAAGTCAGGAGGATATTTCCTTGGCAGGCTAGCTATTTCTGCAACAGCCAGTCCAGTCCAGTTTTCATGTTGCAAAAGCAGAGCACAAGAGTGAATGAGGAAAAAGGGAAAAGAACAAATTCTGCACCAGAGACTCCAGCATTTGTACCTTATGATGTGTTTAATATTTTTATTCTTCTCTCCACTGCAAAGTATTAGCTGCTAACTTTATAAGGTTACTCTAATGCAGAGGCAAAGTGGGAGGATGTCAGGCTGACCATTATGTCTGCATCATTGGTATGTATTAGTTTAATTTAATTTTGGTTTTTACTGTTCCCTGGGGTTGATTCTTTGCCTATTCACTTACAGTCTGTCTTCTTCTTTCTTTCGTCTGTTTCTCACTTCTCTTAGCCTTCCATACTCATTTCAGTTATCTTCCCTCTAGCTCTTACTCTTTTTGCTCATTTACTTCACTCTTCAGCAATCCCCACTTTGAAAGCATCCTCTTTCTATTAGCACATTAAGTCACTCTCCAGCCTCTCTAATACTGAATTCCAACTGCTACCCCTTTCTACCTTATGTAAAAGGGAAACACCACCACCACAAGCTTTGAAGAGAAATCATGGAAATGCACTGCACTTAGGCAAACATAGATTTGATCTAACAGTAACTTTATATGTAATTCAGCAACTAACTTACAATAACATGACTCAGAAGAGAAAATTATGTGGTAAAACATTACATTGAATGGGAAATGATTCAGTGAAAACATTATTCAGAGTAGGCAATTACTGAGTGAAGATATTATCTGCAACAGACAATTACTCAGTAAAAATATTATACAGTGCAGGCAAATATTCAAGCAAACATTTGACAAGGACAGCAATTATTCAATAAGCAATCATAATTGCACCCAATGGAGCATGCTTGCCATAAACAGTACAAATAATTAGCAGACTCAAAGGATGTTACTGTGACTGCCTGAATTTTAGCTAATTTATGCGGTAGCTAAGCTCTGTGGGGCAATCAGAATATGTCAGTAAGGGACAACTTGTTTTTTCTTTTGTCTCTTCAGATCTAGGAAGTAATATCAAGGTTCTATCAATTTTAATGAAGAAGCTTCATCAGTTTTCTGGAGTCGGTTATCCTTTTCCAGGAATGAGTGTTGCTTACATGATTCTTTTCTTTAATTACTTCTTCTATCACACTTTTAAATCCTTTGCTTTCCACTTCACTTTCTCAATAGCTCTCAGAACTTTCTTTTTTCTCAAATTTCTCCAGTTTTCTTTTTTTTCAAAGCACAAATTAATTTCCTTTTCTTGTTGCATAAAGTCTTCATGTTTCCATCTGTGGTAAAGTTCCCACTCATTCTCTCTTTCCGTCTACCAGCAGGAGACCTCTCTCCTTCTTCTTTAGTGTAGAACCACTACTTCTCCTTTTGCTTTGCTAACTAGATCAATTATTCTTCTCATGCCGCTCATTTTCTTTTTCACACATTCTCAAACTCCAATCTCCACTATTTTGACTTGATCCAGGCACTCATCATTTGATTTCACCAGTATCAATTGTAGCTTCACAGAATGTTTTTTTATTTGAAAATATTGCTTTCTTTATGATTGGCTGGGTGAATGCATAGTTTTGTATCTCTCATCTTGCTTTATTGCTTAATGACAGGTGTTTAAGCAATCCATCTGATCAAATCATAGATTATTCCGTGGTTGAATTATTTTTGTCCATGAGGATGCTAATTTCTCTCAGCAAAGTTTGGTTTCTAAGCGTTTATATTTAGACATGTAGACCAAAAATGGCTTGTGCAAAAAAAGAATAGACAGTGGTTGGGATCCTGTAGCTAGAGTAGCTACATTAGTATAATTACACTGAATTTTGTGTTGCAGATTAAGATAAATGTTTCCCCAGTTTAATTGCATCAGAAACAAATATAAGTATTTTGGTCTTATTTTTAATAAGAAACTGGCAGCAGTGTTCCGAAGGTATTAATTGTATTATTGTAACTGTATTACATCAGCAAGTCTAGCAGAATTTCAGTATGATTTGGTAAAGTAGCAAACCATACTCAAAAAAGCAATTTTATCTGTGCAGAAAGTGCCTGCATAAGTATTTACATCACCAAAGTTATGTGATATACTTTACCCACTAGAGTTCTGCTGGCCAATTTTGCTGTGAAGACAGTCTTTAAAAGATATAACATCACAAGTGCCATGGGAGTGGTCCTCAAAGTGATAAAAACCTCTTCCATCATTCAAATTTTAAACTACTAATGTCTCAGGGAATTCTGTGCATTGGCATTGGACATTTTCATTTGAATACTCAAATAGTTTCTACCCAGAACTCTTGGTAGAGTCACCTACTTCTGAGCTAGAAGTCACCAAAGTTGGGCTAAGCAAAGGAAAAAACATCTTTTGAATTGTATTTTGATTATAGTTAGAAATCAAACTATTTTTAATCAAGTAAGAAAAAATCATTTATTGTTTTATAGATTACTTTACATACACTTCTAGTCTTTAAATGACAACCAAAGTCATCCTACATCTGCCTTACTTCTTCTACCATCCTTCTTTCAGCCCAGCTTTCTTAAACACTTTCTCGAATCCTATTACCAGAGGAACTTCAAAAAGCGAGAAAATTTTAGTAACCTGATTTCTTATTATAGCTGGAAATCAGGACCAAACTAATGCAAGGGAAAGAAAACACATGGAGAAAATGAAGAGACAGCTGAAATGAAAAGAAAATAAAATTAAAAAATATGTATTTTCTTCATTTTACACACTCACCACAAACACAGGCTTTAAGAAATGGAATAAATTAATCGCCTAAAACATCCTTCTTTCTCTCCTTTAAGAAAAAAAGAAAAATACTATTATGTTCTTTACTTCTTGGAACTGCTAACATTTCTACTTCCCTGGGATCTTTGTGAGCTGATTTGTTACATGCCTTTACTCACATAACTCGGTAGACTTTAATGTGTTTACACTGCTGTGAAGTTAGAATCAGTCCTAAAAATATATTTTCAGATGCTATTTGTGATTTCCTGACTCTTTTCTAGCTGTGAGGAACAAAGGAAAATTTGTTAAGAAACTTCACTAGTTTCAATGTCAAGTAAACCAGAAGACTGCTCTGAGTCACTTCTTCCAATGAGAATCATTCACACCCCATTAGACAGTTACTGGTTGTAGCCTTTGAATCTGACCCCTGATTCACACATCCCATTCACTGGCAAGTGATGTCTCTTCTTGTTCCTTTGGGAAAGGGACAGCATTTTAAACCTTCAGGAAACTGGAATCATGTGGAAATGACAATAACATATAGTTCTTCAGTCTTATATTACTTCTCAGCTGATGACTCACAATAAAATATCTCAAAATGTAAGACAGAAGAGGAATGGCTTGTACTACTCTACAAGCTAGGTTTCCATTAAACTGCTTATGAGTGCTGATCTCACTCAGAAAGTATAGATTGTAGACAGCATGAGACTGTTCTTCAGAGTTCAAGCACTTGCTGCTTGCCTGATTACATTCTCCCTCATATTTTGGTGCCCATGACTTACCATAAGTACCTGTGGATACTTTTGGGCATAGTGGGATCATAGCAGCTTGTTCGGAGTAAAAACTACCTGACCGAAGCACTAGACTGAGATCAAAGAGCCAGTTGTTACAGCCTCAGTTTAATCAAAACTTTTCCTTTGATAATCTGCAGACCATCATATTCAGAAAAAAATGAGTTCAAATGGGAATAAGAAGAGACCCTCAGGGTCTCTTAGAGTCAGTCTTACGAGAAAAGACTAAAAAGAGGTTGGCCTGTTTAGCTAGGTAAAGGAAAGACAATGTGGGATCATTACCCATGTATATATACACGGGTAATGTGTACATATACATAGGTATACACAGAGCTGAGGGGAGGAGCAATTAGGAAAGGAAGAAGGAAAGCTATTTATACTAAAGGGTAAATTTAGTGCTGGACCAATAATGTCTGCAGTTAAGCTAGCAGTAGGTCACAAACACTCACAGGAAGAAGTTTGCTTTGTATTAGGAGTTGTGTATGAAAAAGTCCCAAAGACATGATAAAACTATGGTTATGTGGCAGCCCAGATCAGGACTTGATTGTGCTGAGTCTCATCTATGTTAGTATGTTTAAATATAAACAAAGATACACATAAATGTCATTCTTGCAAAGTACTCTGTTTTTGTCTAAAGGGTAGCAGCAAGAATTGGTCAACTTTCTTATTTAGTTTACTGTTTCTGCCTCTAAGCTCCCCTAATTTCTTTCTGCCCTGCCAATCTTTTTTGCTTTTTCTTTGCTCTTATTTGTATGGATGACAGTTGCCATTTGCAGCTGTTATAGTTATCTTGATGCATCTGCCCTGTCCTTGTGATAATCTCACTTTGTCTCTGTTTCTGTCAAGTTCTGATTTGCATTCTTTCCCCTTAAATTGCGAATGCCCACAGTGCTCAAATTGCATCACTGACCTTCCTTTCTGTTACAAAACCCTGTTATTTAAGAAATCTAAGAATATATTCAACAGAGAAAACAAGAATATGGGGTAAGAATGTGTGCTGACATTTCAACTCCTTTGAGCTTTCCTGGAAGCTCAGTGACAATAAACACCTGCAGCTCTCCTGCACGCTGATCTTTTTCCTCACTTCTTTGGCAACTGGGGAATGCTTTTGGCACCTGTGGGCTGACAGTCCCTGCAATCTTGATTTATCATTGCAATCTTGAGTAGAGCCCTGCTAAAGCAGCCATAAGTCCAGACTAGCACCTTAAAACTGCAGTCAGAACCTAAGAGAAAGGCAATATTCAAACTGGCTTTAAAGCCTATTGGAGACAGTTCACTCTCAAAATAAAGAATTTGACTGTGACAGTCTTTCTTCTGCTATGGTCCCCTGTCTGATGGATGGACCATGGTGTAGTCATCATACTGCCCCAGTCTTTCCTCTTTGTCAGTCACAAATGCAGAGCAGCATCAGGATCCCAGTGAACCTAGCTAGGGAGGGACTAAGATATCACATACAATTTGGATGGGGAGATTTGGCCCATTACAGCTAATCTGAACCACTGACTTCCCTTTTAATCACAATTCTGTTTTTCATTTGATGTTAATGATTATGCCATTGTCAAAACAGATGTATTAATGACCACATGTCCACACGGGATCAGCAGTAGCAGTAATTTTTCTTTTTTCTTCTTAGTAGCTGGTGCAAGCGCTGTGTTTCTGACTTTTGGCCTGGGAACAGAACTGATAACAGCAATATTTTTAGTTGTTGCTCTAATGTTTATTCTGACCAAGGACTTTGTGAGCCTCATGCTCTGCCAGGGAGGAGGGGATGCCGGGAGGAAGCAAGAACAGGACACCTGACCCAAACTAACCAAAGAGGTATTCCATACCATAGCACATCATGCCCAGGATGTAACTGAGAGTTACCTGGAAAAGCTAGTGCTTAGGGGGGTTGGAGGAGCTGGG
>JBCJKH010014648.1:0-18303 GCA_039877255.1 Loriculus beryllinus | reverse complement strand
AGGCATTCAGGTCCCCACGGGAGTGTTTGCAGGGTCTTGTTAAATAATAAAGACATTTCTCCAGCTTCTCGTGTGTTTAATCAAAATCGAACTCTCCTAGGAAGTGAGGAGAGGTAGTAGGGAGGAAGGCAATGGGACTTTTTAGCAGTTTAACTGCAACTTGAGATGTGCTCCTAGCCACCAGCATCATTAGTGTCTTGGATTCCCCAAGCTTCCGATGAACTTGCAGCCAGACTCCATAAGGTGTCAACAGTGAATCAGAAAAGCAAGATAAGGTGCCTCGGGCATGGTTAGCTCTCAGGCTTTCCTTCTAACTTTAAAGCTCCACTGTGGCACTGTTGTATGGGTTTAACTTTTAACAGGTAATCTGAAGGGATTCTAGAGGTTAATTCAATTTTGTAGTCCTTTTGTAGGAATTCCTTTCTGAAGAGAAAAAAAGGACGTAAAGAAGGTATCATGTAGTACAGATGACAGGCCTGAAATTATAGGGAAAATGTGGGGATGCAGGTTTGAAGATTGTTCTTCATATCTGTTCAGGTAATTAGATGTTAATTTAGAGAAACTTACCTATGTTGGAATACAATGAAAAATAAACTGATTTTTTAAAGGTGCAACATAGAGAATCTTTTTTTTTTATAGACAAGTTGATTTATGCAGAAAACCTTGAAAATTTCTGAAGCAAAGAGCTGGCTGAAAATGGGTAGGAAGTTGAGTTTGAAGAGTAACAGGTTGGGGCAGCTGCAGGATTAGGAGCACATTTCAAGTGAGAAAAGTATTATCTTGTCCTTTGCTGAAGATTGAAGATTGTAACAGTCGTGGAAGGAATAGAAGATATTTCACATAGCTTGTAAAAACAAAACAAAACAAACAAAAAACCACCAAAGCCCCCCAAAAACCAAGATAATCAAACCAGATCTACAAAATTATTAACACAGAGTCAAAAGTACTGCCTGGAGCCAGAAGGACTTGTACAAGTAGTATACATAGTATGCACACTTGTAAATACAATTTACTTGTTGCAGCAGTTTTCTCCAGTTAACAACTCTGCTCTGAGAAGCCACACTTGTGACTTGAAAGCAAGGCACAAGAAGGGTGAGAGAGAAAATGAAAGTTCCTCTATTCCACCTGTGTGACCCCAACCACAGCCTGAGAACTAAGGAGGCAAGAATTCTTCTGCTCAATGTTTCTGCTGCAGGAGGCAAGCCATGAGTTCACAATTGCAAAATATTTGTATGTATTTTACTCTTTTTACCATCACATTTCTGAGTCTGTAGAACTGACTCAGGCTAAAGGTATGATGGAACTGTGCTTCTGAAATAAAACTTACTAAAACTTACTAAAAGAATAAAAACTTACTAAAAGAATGAACTGATAATTTTCAGTTCAATACAAAGTTTAGCACTTTGTATTTGTTTTTTTTTTTTTTACTTTTCACTTACAATTTCTTGATATTTCTTCTGTTATCTTTTTTTGTGGAAGTTAGAAAAGCTCTTCTGCTAGCTGCTGCATCGTAGTGCTCCATCAATCTGTTCTGTAAGTTCTAAAAACTCATAGATCAATGTGATATGGACACGGGATCAAAGGCAGAGTTTCTGAATTCATCTACAGCAATGTAATGCACAAGAAATATTCTGAAGACCCAATGATTCGTAAGGCTCATGACTCAGTTGACGTTTCCTTTTCTGATATAATACAGAATTCCTAGAACAACATTTTTTTGTTTGGTTGGTTTTTTTTTTTTTTTTTTTTTTTTTTTTGTTTGGTTTGTTGTTTTGTTTTGTTGTTTTTTTTTTTTTTTTTTTTCCAAAGTAAAACTATCATAGAATAGAATTGTTTAGCTTGGAAAAGACCTTCAAGATCGAGTCCACATGTTAACCTAGAACTTCTAAGTCCACCACTAAACCACATCCCTGAGTGCCACATCTACACACGAATGGTGACTTAACCATTTCCCTGGGCAGCCTGTTCTAATGCTTGACAACTATTGCTGTGAAGAAATTTTTCCTAATATTCAATCTGAATGTCCCCTGGTACAACTTGAAGCCATTTCCTCTTGTGCTATTGCTTGCTATTTGTGAGAAGAGACCAACATCCACCTCTCTTCATCCTCCTTTCTGGTAATTGTAGAAAGCAATGCGCTTCCCCTCTCTCTCCCACACCCCCCAGTCTCCTTTTCTCCAGACTCAACAACCCCAGTTCCCTCAGCTGCTCCTCATAAGACTTGTGCCTAGGCCCTTCATCAGCTTCATTGCCCTTCTTTAGACATGCATTTCTATTGCTGATGTAATTTCTCTTTTTAGAATACAGTTACGTTATAAAGCCAGTACATGCTAAGCAGGTCCTCCACGGAATGAAACAGATCTCTTTCATCTCAGGATTTGGCTTCAAGAGTTTTTTTAGTCTATTAATTTGAGCAGTTTTACGTGCTAAAAATAGTAATCAAATCTAACAAACCTAAAGCTCCTAAATCTCTTTTCCCCAGATGATGTAACTATTTAGGTAATATTTGATTTATATATATGCATCACACAAGTTTGTATGAAAATGGTGAGACAAACTTTCAGACAAGCTTCTGCTCTAAACTCAATCTTGTCTAATTGGTTTTCTCTCAGTCCCAAATATTGCCATTTTGTGATTGTAACTTTTTTTTTTTTTTTTTTTTTTTTTGGTGAAGTGAAACATTAAAGAAACTAAAGCAAGAGTGAAGGGTAACCAAAAGATATTCGATAGCATATAATAGGTTCGGTAGATGTGGAGCTGCTGTGCATCAGGAATTCTGCAACAGCCTTTGCAAAATACTTGACTTTCCAAGAGTTACATTATTATGGATAAGCTCCCAAGCGTTGTTATTTTCCAAGTAATGTTTTTCTGAAAAGGTAGTGTTTCTGTCAGTAGAAGACGGTAGGAGTTAAAACCTGGGAAAAGTCCATCTGCCTAGACCTTAGAGAATTCCAGGTCCTACACTTAAGAGTCCTACAGAAAAGGAACTTTTCTCCATCTGTCTGCTTATAAAGAATTATTTTATTTTTAATTATTTTCTCTTATCAAAACATTTCCAAATTATGTGGAAATAATACTGTATGTAAGCATCAGTGAAAGAAGGGGGGTAAGTTGGAAAAGATAGAATTTGGTTTGCCGTCCCAAACCCTTCTCAGTCATCCTAAAACAACCTCCCTCAATTAGAATTCTCTTGAGAAATGAGAGAAAAGACTAAGCAGTAAGGAAGAGGTAGCATCTCTTCTTCAACTTATCTTGATTCAAGAGGGGGCAGTTGGTACTGCAGCGCCTAGAGGGGAAATGCAGACAACTGGTAGTGCAATTCAAAAAGTGTTTGGGACATCGGGTTGATTCAAAGCTCTATTGGAGATTTCCTGTGTAAACAAGGGGAATGCACTCAACCTCCGTATGACTCAGTTTCTTGTCTACAGAATAGGGAAAATAGATAGTATTGTAAGGCTAGATGTTCTAAATATTGCTCAGATCACTAAAAGGGCAATAGAGTGGGTTTTTTTATCAGCAAATCCTACCACCCCTAGACAGGTTCTGAGACCATCTTAGCCAGTCCTACAGCATATCACTCCCTTGCCCAATCTAGTGTACAACCTATGAAAAGGAGAATGAAATTACAGCAAAACAGATTTACCAGGTATGATAATTAAGTGTATATGGTATGGTATGATATGGTTGGTTCCAGGTCGGATGGGGCTTTGAACAACCTGATCTAGTGGAAGGTCTTCCTGCCCACGGTAGAGGGGTTGGAACTAGATGATCTTCAAGGTCCCTTCCAACCCAAACCGTGCTATGATTCTGCGATTCTATGAGTCTATGGTTCCATGATTCTATGATTCTATGGTGTGGTACGGTATGATGTGGCAAAAAAGTACTGATTTAGCAGTGATTCTCAATTTTTTTGGCAGTGCAACCTATATACATTTCCTCACAGCATGCAGCCGCCCATGTAGCACATACATAGCAACTGACAGCAGACTTGTTTTTCGCATATTTCTCAGATTTAGTCGGCGGCTCCCTTCCCCTCCTCCCTTCCAGGGACCCCAGCCTGCAGGACTCCTGAGAGCATCCCCTCTCCAGCCTCAACTAGCCAGAGCACCCTGAAAGCAAACTTTGCCTTTCTTCTCCGGTTCTTACTGCCAGCGGCATTTGGGCTTTTCCCGCAGCGGCGCCCTCGGCGGGAGAGAGGTTGAGCCGGGGAGTGGAACCGTGGTGGGTGCGGAGCCGAGGTGGATGCGGAGCCGCGGCTGGAGCGGAGCCGAGGCAGGAGCAGGGCTGGGGAGCGGGTTAGAGTGGCACCCCTGGGGTTAGAGTGCCTGCGAGCTCGGCTGGAGCCACAGAGGAGCGGCTTTACGCAGCCCAGGAGATGGGTTTCTCCTCCTCAAATCCTCTTCCAAGCTCTAGGGTGAAGTCCACTGAACTTCAGGGTCGTGCAGGCAGCACAAACGCCTACACGCCCTAACTGGGGTATTTCTGAGGGGTGAGTGGAGTGCGGTGCTATCGATGCTTATCTCGCCATTCCAGAGCAGGATGGCTTCTTCGACCTCTAGTTATGTAGTAACAAGGGGAAAATTTCCTGAAATTAGACTACTGCAGGAACTCTGGTTTTAGTCACAGCTGTCATCCGAGAAACAAATTTCCAGGCATTTTTAATCTAATTCACTTAATTTTTATGTAACTGAATTAGAAAATGTGATTAAGCATCGCAGAAACTTATTAGAAGTAAGAAGAAATGGTGAAATCATCTATATGGGTTTGGTACAATCGTTACTTACTGAGTAGGAGGATTAGAGGCACAGAAGCTCAAGGCGGGGGGGAGGGGGGGGGGAGAAGAGAGAAAAGTAAAAAAAAAAAAAGGAAAGAAAAGAGGATAATGACCTCTTTAGCTGAAATTCCTGCCGCCAGAAATTCCTCTGGCAGGTATTTGCGGCAGGCACTGAATAGGCACCGTGCAACACTCAACGGCCCTGTCCTGTCGGCCAGCCCGCGGGTCCCCCACCCACTTTCCTCGTGTTTCTTTCACTGCTGCCCTCAGACCTCTCTGAGGCAGGGAACTCAAAGAAGAAAACCGAAGGCTTGAAACTATCTGATTGTTCCTCGTTGGGGCAGTGACTCCGGCCCCTAAATGTAGGCTGGAGATACGTTAGCAGGAATATTACCTTCCTTCCCGCTCACGGGGGCTCAATACGCTGTCCAGCCGCTCCCCCTTGCGCGCTAGCACAGCGGGTGCTGGAGCTGGGATCAGCGGAACGGTTACAAGCACCCACGGTGCTTGGATGCACCAAGAGCTGCTTGGATGTGGGGACCAATCCGTTTCCCATGAACACACACACGTTAAACGAAAAAGCAGAGGTAAACACCCTGCCACCTGCTAACGCCAAGCTAAAGCCTGTAGAAAGATTTGGGTTTTAAGATAACTGTCCCTCCTGCACAGCCCCTGGGGCTTCTGCGAACGGCGGCCCATAAGACGGCTCTCCCCGGGCAGAAGCCGCTGACAGGGACGAGCTTGTGCTGGGGCAGCGAGGGACCGGGTCGGTACGTCTACACCGGGTAGGAGCTAGGGAGAGGAGCAACCGTGGGGCAGGAAGAGATCCGCAGGAAAGCACTGGGGGCGGGAGCGAAGGGCCGGGGGGGTGCACGCACGTCCCCTCGAGGCCGCCGCAGATGCGGACAAGGGTGCGCGGTGCGGGGGAGACCCTGTAGCCCCCGCCAGCCGCCTGCTCTCCTGCTTTGCGAGGCGGAATCACACTGCCAAGAGGACCTTGCTACCCGCAAAACTAACTCATAAATCAAATAATGTCGGGGCGGGGGGGGGGGGGGGAAGTTTAGTGCGCGGCTGTTCATGAGTTAAATATAAGTCTCTGACTGTCCTAAACAAAGCGACCGTCCCCTTGGGAAGGGTGACGTCTCCACAGTAACGTGATTGCTTCTTCGGAAGCAGAAACGTGTAAACGCTATAAAACCCAGCATCTCGGCGGGCAGCTCAGAGCGTGTGGAGAGACCGAGCTCTCCTCTGCTTCCTCCTCGTCAGCAGCCACTTGCTGCCGCCGACGCCCCAGAGCAGAGCAGCCCCGCAGCCGCGCAGCGGGGCAGGGCGCAGGCCCTCAGAAGCGCTCCGCTCCGCTCCGCGCCCGCCCAGCCAGCCCCACCGACAGACTCGCGGCTCCGTGAGTAACTTTCCCTCTGCCGCAGCGGCAACTTCCCAGCGGATGGGGAAGGTGTCCCCGTCCGCCGCTCCTTTTCTCCCCTCCTGGACCTGCAGAGAAGGCGCCTCGGCCGTCGAGTCGCCGAAGGCGGGTCTGACCGCCAAGCAGGCGGGCACGGACCCTTTCTTTTGACCGCTAAAACATTAATGTATGTTTTAAGGTCTTTAAGCCCCGCGTGCTGTTGCCCCCAGCGCCCGGCCGGGGGTCGCCTCCGGGGGTGCCAGCTCTCCCTGTCGGCCGCAGCTCCCCTTCCACGGGTACTCCGCTGCCCGCGGCATCTCCCGGGGCAAGGGCAGGGGCCGGGTTGGTTGTTCGGCGGCCCGAGGCGAAGCGCCGGTGCCCAGCGCAGGGCCAGTGGGTAACGGCTGCGCTCTTCCCTCCGCAGGTGGCAGCCATGGAGCACCGCGGCACCTCCCCGCTCCTCCTCGCCCTAGCCCTCCTCAGCGCCCTCTGCTGGCGGGCGCGGGCTCTGCCTCCTCGAGGAGCCGCCTTCCCTCCCGTCCCTCGGTAAGGGCCGCGCTCCGCTCCGCGTACTGCTCCGCTCCGCGCACCGCCGGGGCTTGCCCTCCGCAGGGGAGGTCGAGGGGGCTGTGGGGAGCACCAGTCTTCCACTGTGCTGATTTCACAGGCAGCACACAGCGCGGGTCCCTGTTGGGGTACTCGCTCGAGGGCGCGTCTCCGCGCTTCAGATTGAGGTGGAGCATCCCTGGCCAACCCGGCCGGTGCCCGCCGAACCTGTCTTTTAAAAGCCCCGAGACACGCAACGGCAGAGGATGTGCGTCGAAATATGCTGCAGGGGATGGTGCGCGTCCATCTAAACAGCCCGGGCTTTTCTTGCGGGAAAGCTTCTTTACCTCCGACTAATATGAATACTAAAAATTCTTCATCACAAATGAGGAGCAGTGGTCCGTATGGACTGACGTGTAGGTTTTGTGCTGCTGCATGCTTTGAATTGTTGAAGATGTTATTAACTGTTGAACTAAATTAAGTCAGATGGCAGAAATGTGCATTTTACATTTAGGCGAGAGGAACATAAAGTGTAAAAAGACCAGTGGGAAACAGTACAGCAAAACAGCACGAGCACTGATTTTCAAAAAGTGACTTGAGTTGGTTTATTTTACACAACTTTGCATTTTTATTTTTTGTTTTACCAGGCAGAAGTCTTACATGCCTCAGATAAAAGGTAGTACTAACAGCTATAATGACTAATAGTTAAAATTACAGGGACAGTAGCCTGTCCTAGTTTTAGAATGGCTTTTGCACATCATCACATGCAGGAGTTTACTGTAGCAATGGGAGCTTGTTGTCTACCACTGAACATAAGAGCAGCTAGAGGAAACATCTGATACCAAACTACTGCTACACAGTCAGATTGCCCTTGACAAAACTTGACAAACCATAAGAAAGATCAGGTTATGAAACTATAAAGTAACTGTACATCAGTTTATAGAGAGTAATTGACGTGATTAAGAGATTAAATGTGGACCTTTTTTAACTTGCAATTAGCAAATTAATTTAAACATGAAAGAATAAAACCATGCATGTGAAGATACATGACTGTACTTCATATTTAGTTTGAAGTTCTTGAGGATATATTTACTTTCTCAAGAGAAGGGCTAATACTGTTTCATACTGCATATCGATGCATGTTTTAAGTCTTAATTGGAAGGTAAGTACTTTGCAGGGACTGTTTTCACGTTGCATGGGCAGAAGCTGGTAATTCCATCAATTGTTTATGTAAAATATAGTTGTCACTTGAGCTGTAATTGCCATAGGTTATGCATTATTCACTGGAATAAATTATGTGCACTGACAATATATGACTAGCAACTATGCATTAGACGGAAGGATCTGTTATGCCAATTACCACTGAGCATGGATTATACCTGAAAGTGATTTTTATTTTAACCGGACTACTTTAAAATGCCTCACAGGTCGAAGCAGGTAGATGTGCATTTTGACACAAACCACGATGTAGGCTGCAGTGAAGTGTTGCATATCCCCAGCTAACTGTACTTGACATGGTTTCCTTCTCCAACAGATTGGGAAACAGAATGCCATTTGATGGAGCCAGTGAACCTAACCATGCCCACGGGTCATTAAAGTCTGAATCAGATATTTTGCAGAACACACTACCTGAAAATGAGAAATTCTATTTTGATCTGTCCAGAATTATTGATAGGTGAGTTTCTTTATTGCTATAAATACAAATGATGACACACTACTTGAATTACGTCAAAAAATTGGTCACATTTTCAAACTGAGAAATAGGAAGGGAAGAATCAATTGTAGAAAAAAAAGCAAAAAAGCACATGGCCTTTGGTTGCAGTAGGAATGTCTGCAGAAATGTTGATTGCATTGCCATTCTGGCATGATGAATTCACTCACTTGCCAGGAAGAGATAGAAAGTATATTGTGAAAATCTGGAAGTTGTTTTATGAAATTAGCTTAATTCAATATGTGCAATAGATAAGGAGAGCAGTATGTTTGCAAAATGAACGTTATCAAAATGATACAAACGCAGGTTGTGTTGTAGAGTTTATTTATTGTCCATTTCAGAAATACAAGGCATGCTGATGGAATTTTCACCAGTGTCTACAGCCATCTTTTGGCTAAACTTGCTGTGAAGAGATATCTGCATTCGCTTATTAGAAAACGAGTTAGGTGAGGTGACACTTACATTAGGTAGATTTTTGTCCTAGCTGGCTTCCTTGGCATTTTTTTACCCTTCTGTACATAAGTTCTCAATTTTGTGATTTAGAGATAATGAAAGACAAACTGATATAATGATGGGGGAGCTGAAAATCCTATATAAGATCTTAGTGGTATTTGTTACTAAATGCATATGTTGCTATTTATGCCTGATACAGCTGTGAGGGGTAGAGTGACAGACACTGCACATAACATTGATGATAAATGCTGGCAATGTTATAATGATTATCACACCATTTGGCTACTTTTTTCTTCTGATAGTGTTTTTGCTAGCTTGGCAGATGAATGGCAAAAGTAAATGCAAAATGATTGATTACTCACTACTTACATAACAACAGGGGAATGCTCAATGAAATTAAGAAATGATTGGTTTACAGAGAAAACAAGAATAATCTTTTTTTCCCCCACTGAAGAACATATTGCCAGATGTTTGGAAGATCTGTATCACAGAAAGATTCAAAAAGGAATGAGGCAATTCCGCAGAAAAGGGGACTGGATGCAACTTCCAGACCAGGAAGTTTGCTGGGACAATAGAATGCTGGGAAGGATCACTGTATACTTAGTTCCTTTTTTTAACATCCCTAGCCAGCAGCTCCTGGGCTCTTTTGGGAAAGGAATAGTTAAATACTTTGGTCTGACCCAATATGACCTTTCCTTTGAGCTCCTACTTCATATACTCAAAACCTAAATGAAAATTAGGTCCTGTGTTTCTGTCAATGCTGCCTTTGTTCCAGAATACAGAGTGCCAGTTTCTCATACACTGTAAGATAATACAGATCATTTAAAGCAGAACACACCAAGGCTTTTCAAGATTGTGCATGAAAAACAGTCCTCCAAGTTTAGATTTTCACAAGGTGTGTTTTATCTCTTGATACCTTCTTAAAACAAATATCTGTAGCATATTTGTGATGCTACACTTTTACTGAGAGGCAGGCTGCGTTCTGAATTCAGTATGAACAGTGAAAACTTACTGTGACTTAAGCCAGTTTGCACCTGAAAAATAAAGTCAGTTTGTTGAAAAGACAAAGCTGGGCTATGAGAACAGACAGGAGGGAGTCATGAAATCCACACTCAGCCTACAGAATCTCTGGGATGAGGACTCCGGAAATCATTGAGTATGGATCCTAATTGCATGGAGCATAGCAGAGTTGAGCAGGAGAACAAATTCAGTGGAAGGTGTTCCTAAAAAGGCTGAATACTGATCCTTAGAATTTCATTCTTGTTACTAAAAGTGTAGTTAGCAATAGAAGCAGTGGCTTCTTTTCAACAGAAGATAGATACAAGATCACAGTTGGAAATGAAAGCTGAAATGAGATTTTGATTTTATTTAGCTAATCAACATTATAAAGTTTGTTTCACTAATATAATTGTATCTTCTTTCAAATGGATATTGTCTATTAATTTTTTCTTTGTAATTGTTGCATTGCCAGCTCCCAGGACAGTCCTGTCAAACGCCACTCTGATGCCGTCTTCACTGACAACTACAGCCGCTTTCGAAAGCAAATGGCTGTGAAGAAATACTTAAATTCAGTTTTAACTGGAAAAAGAAGGTACTACAAGAAAGCAAATATATATTGCTTCCGTACTTGTATAGCGTTAGGGCAGAAAAGTTTTATGCCTATGTATAGATAATGGAGAGGACAAACAAAAGGCAATGAACATGACTTTGTAACATAATTGATAACATGGTTTTCAAATACAGACAGCATTTTCTTCTAGACTGAAACAGACACTACAATCAGATTAGAATAAAAGAATAACGAGGAGACAGCATCTGGCAATTTTAAAAAGCTTCTGACAGATTCTTGCAATGGTTTTATTTATAAAAAAGACTCTTAAGGAAAAATACACTGAGCTACAGAACATGAACAACAATTTTATGGAGAAAATGTAGTATTTGTTGTACAATTGTCTGTCAGTAAATGCATAAAATGCAAATTTAGAAGCCTGAGAAAGTACATATGTCCTCGTGTGGAGGTGGGACATGTCAACATATGTTTTTGTAGAACTTATATTCTGTTTGTATATTCACTCCTTTAGACAACTGCTTTTAAATATCACAAGTCTTCATCCATTAAACATGCTATTTCATGTGATTTATAACACTTTGGTACAAGTGTAACAAAATGTGCAATAGCTACAGCTAGAAGAAGGCTTTGCTTGCTTGTTTGCTTTTTCATCTGAGAGCAATAAATCTTGTTTCTGACCTGCAACAGCCAAGAAGAGCTAAACCCTTCTAAACTTCGAGATGAAGCAGAACTTCTTGAACCTTCCTTTTCAGAAAACTACGATTCTGTAGATGAGCTGCTGAGCCACCTCCCACTGGTATGCCCAGATTTTCTTTCCCCTTGCTGTCTATTACTTGACTTGACCCATAGAATGAGATTATTCTTACATGAAACGCGGCCTATCAGAAAAGTGGAATCATCTACGAAAGAGCCATGTTCCATGAAACACTACATGTTTCTATAGGAATTGTGTCTGAATATAATTATCATTTTAATAACAATAATTAAGTTATCCCATTGTTGCTGTTATTGAAAATTCCTAATTAAATGGCACTGTTAATAATGCACCTAACTCACTTGGGTGTTTCAACTTGTGTGCACTGCAGCATAAAACCAGAATTGACTCATTTTTAATTACAAAGATTATTATTTCTTCAGAGAACAAAATCAAGGATATTCCTTTTAATTAAAAAAAAAAAAAGTTTCACTTTTATTTTTGACATCTATTTTATTAAAGGGAGTTGCCCCTAAAACTAAGAGGATCAGCAACATGAACGCTAAACATTAAGAAGGCACTTGACTCCCATCTTAGGTGTGCTGCAGAGGCATCATCTGACAAGCAAATATTGCAGTTACTGCTTTCCATTTAGCTATTACTATTTTCCTAAATGTCATTCACAAATATGTTACTTTGTTTTACCAAAATGTAAACCTTTCTATGTCATAGCACTTGCAGGGACATAAACCCGAAAGGGTAATGTAGGCGTGAATCAGGCTTATTTTTCTAAAAAGCGTATTATGAAATTGATGATAGGATGTTTTTTGGCATTCAGCTGTGTCTCAGCTACAAGTAAGAAAGAAGGCTACTTGAAGATAGCATCTGGGGAGGAGGGGAGATAAAAGAAAAAGTGTTTCTCCAAACTGTTGTTTCCTTCAAAGTCTGAAAGGAAATGTTTTCCTTTCCACAAACGTGGCAATTCCTCTAAAGTTCCTAAAAATTAGAAGGAACATGAATTGCTTATACCTTAAGGAACAAAATAATTTGTAAGTGATGGGATTCTGGACAGAAATGTTCTTTCTAGAGAAGATTATTGCAAAAAAACTTGCTTCTGGTGCAGTATTTGCACCTTTTTAAACTTCTGGCACTGACCAAGTGAGAGAGTGTAGTGGTGCACTGTGTCACAGGTGTTTTCCTGGCCATATTTTCAGTCCTTTCGTTTTTTGTGGGCTGTAGTAATGATCCAGATCTCTCTGGAGGAAAATCACTTACCCAGTATTGACTGTTACCTGTCATTTTGTCCCAGTGCCCTCTTGCTGATGTGGTGTGTGTATCAAGCAACCTGAATTCAAGTATCCATTTCAAGGATACAGTTGTTTTCAAACTTAGCTATTTTGTGCTGTAGGAACATATTTGCCTAATCTTTCAACATTTTTTTCTCATCCTGCAGCTTTGCTGCTAGCTGTAATGCCCATCAAGCTCTAGTGAATAGCTCCATCTCATGCCTGTTAGTCCCAAGTGCAGCAAATGTTTTAGATCAAGAGTTACTTCTTGTTCTCTATCTGCTTTTATACTTCTCACAATGCAACTGCTTACAAAATTATTTTTAAAACATACTTCTTCTTTGCTTTTCAGGACCTCTGAAGGACACCTGGTAAAGTCTATGACAAGAACAAGCTATTTTTGAGTTCCACATAGTATTTCAAAGAGATGACTTCAGTCATCAAACCAGAACAAATATGTTGTGAAGTGAAAGTTGTGATATATTTGTTTCTTATGTAATAAAAGTTGATATTTACATTGTAAATACTACCCTAGAGTTCTCTACTGAAAGCTGTACATATGGATGCCAGTTTAACTCATGAGAAGTCTGTGAGTCCATATGCTGTAAATCCTTTACTTCAATAAATTCATTTGAAAATGAGTGTGCAGCTGAAATGAGCCCATCGTTACTAATTAAATGGCTTATTTAGGTGTGGTACAACCAGATAAGCCCATATGATGATAAGGATCCATTTCCAGATAACTTCATAAACAAGTGTAAAAAACATTGGGAAAATAATAGGCAAAGTATGTAAAACGGCATTACAAAAGTCTCTGAAAGTCGTTGCCAAGCAAAAGGGAATGCTTTTCTAGCAGCTTGCAATGCAACTTGAGAATATGAAAAAGTGTTAAAAGTTATCTGACTTCTGACAGCATCTTTCCCTCCTGTCCACATTTTTGATATCTTGCAATATACCAAATACATTGAGACTGGAAAGTATCCTTCCTTTTCAGTTGTGTTGTGGATGCTCTGGAGATGATGAAGCACACAAAGAATGCTGTCACTTGATTTATCTGATGCCTAAAGTCACCAGTTATTCTACATTTAGTTGTCTGTAGCTTTGATGATGAAACTATTCCTTCTACACAAAACAGATCTAAAGACACCTTAATATTTTTTTCAGAATGAATGTAATTTACAGAATATGCAGGTAATAATTAATTTTATTATCATGTCAAACTATTATTGGTTTGAATCAGTGCTACACGTATCTGGAGCAGCAGAGGCCCCAGTAAGTGCTGTTTCTACTACAGTAGTGGAAGAAGAGAGTATTTTTTAACTGAGGTATATACTATGTTCTATTAGAAAGATAAGCAAGTAAGCCTTCAGTCCCCCTTTAGCTTTATATCATTGTAGCTAAATATGGAACTGGAAATTTGCAGCTCATTCACTGTTGCTGTGAGTCAGAATCTGGTTGTATTTTATTAAAATTGTAGATTTAACCAACTGGATCATATTCTAAAGAATTACTGTTTTAAAGACCATTGCAGTAAGGAAAGTGTGTACGCAGAACATATGAAATGTATATTCATGCATGATACCAGCCATAATACTCCCATGGCTCTCCTCCCACCTCCTAGAAAGTGATGGAAGTAGAAAAACTTATCAGACCTACTTACAAGTTCAATTTGGAATTTCAAGTATATTTAGATGTCATACATATGCACACATAGTGATAAAACTGATTTACAAGTTTCAGTTACAAGTTTACTTTTCTCATTTAGAAGGAAGCTTCAAACATGATAAAATTTGAGATTTATGGAGACTAGTTCTCATAAATATGTAGGCTTCAGATCTGCATTTTCTTTTCTTTTTTTTTTTTTTTTGGAATATTGGTAACTGCATGTCAAAAGAAAACCATCGTACACAGATCAGATGCTATAATTGCTATTTCTGTCTTGCCTTGGCAGAATTTATTTTAGCCTAAACTAACAATGTCACAAAATTTAGACATAATTTTGAAGTCTTCTTTTGAGAAGTGGTCGATTCTTAATTCCTATTTTATGAAAATCTGAGTGCAGAAGTGGATTGGAAATACTTGAAGGATACAACCAGACTGATGTCACACTACTTAATTGTAAATTTTCTTCAGTGTTTTTGGAACATTGTTGTAATTTCTGTGATGTGATCTTTAAAAAAAAAATAAGTGAAAAAAATTTACCAGAAACAAAACTGCACACAGATTTCATACACAAAACTTTTTGTTTAAGTATACATAATGTTCATTCACTCAAATGAAAGTAACAAAAATTGGACTGATCAAACTTTGGACTCCACAATTCTGGACTTTTTTTCCCTAAATTTGTTTTTGCTTTAATTTATTTCCAATTTACCGGTAAGACATGATAGAAGAACTTGTCTCCCATGTTTAATGTTTATTCTCTCCAATATCTTAATCTCCATTCAAAACTGCAGAACCTTAGAACACGTATTTTCTGTTACAATGGGGATGGAATGTATTACTGAAAAAAAAAGAGATGTTTATTAGGAAATCATATATAAAATAAATATTTAATACCTTTATTGAAATAACTAAAATAATATTTTGGTAGCTTCCTCAGACGATTAGTAAGTACAGTCTAAATGGCATGCTGAATTTTATGTACATTTTAGCAAAATATAGTAGTGAAAGGAGATGCTAACCTCCAGAATAGCATACATGACAATATTTCTGTTAAAAGATGGCTTTTAAATTGTCATAGCAACTTTTGACATTCTATAGGAGATCTAGACCAGTTAATACACTGAAACTACTTAATTGTGGAAGATGAATCATTCTTCATCTCAGCTTCACAGGCAAGTGGTTATAGCAAGGTTAAATTATAAATTTGAAGAGAAAATTGCAATGTTCACACAGTGAAACAAATTTTTAGTCTGTCAACAAGCCTTGACATATCACCAATCTTACAATCCACCTGCAAAATGTCATAAGAGTAGAATCAGTGTATTAATTAGGAGAATGAAAGGGGCAGACCTGAAGAGAATGTAAGGAGGACTGCTAGGAGGAAAAACAATACTTGTGAGATTTAGAAGACCATTGCTGGCAGGGAGAATACAACCAGTCATAAGGAAGGAATAGAATCGTGGAGGGTTATTAGGATATATGTTAAAAAATATCTCATCATGTTTTCCCAGAATTTCACTTCTAACACACGATAGGGACACCTGCCATCTTAGAGGGTAGAATCCATTACTTTTTTGTTTTGTTGAATGGGATTTGCTTTTCAGACCTACCTCATTAATGTAAAGGGTCAGAATCACTTTTAAATGCATCTTTATCAGCACTGGAAGATGATATTTTCTGATATTGAAAGAACAGAGAGGATTTGCATGCTTTTGTGCATGTGGACAATCATTACCCATTCAAGAGCAACCTGCAGGATTGTGTATAAAACCATGAGAAATACAAAAGTTGACAAAACATTTAAAAATTACAGCCACTAAAAATACAAAAAAAAAAAAATAAAACCCTAACAGCTCCTCTGATATTTTAAACAGCTTTGATGGGTTACGAGTATTTGTTCCACCTGAAAATTTTTGTTTAAAAATACGAAAATGAGTAACCTGGATTCAAAGCATTGGTATAACTTCATGTGTAAGAATATTAAACTCCCAAAGACAGACTTTTTTTGTAAGACATGTTTGTATACATGAGTCATTTATTTGCTTGCAAGGTATTAGGCAGTTGGAAAAAGCTGTCCATTGCCTCTTGTGATATTACCTGTGCTTTCCACTACTTTTATTTTTCCTTGTTTTTTCTCTCCCTCATCTACTTACCACAAGCTTACCCATCATTTGTTAAAACTCTCACCGTTGGCTTACAGAGTTAGTGTATGAATGCATACCTATGTTTGTGAGAGGAACAATTGCAGCAGACCTGAAATTTATGGTGCAGCAATCTAATAACTGCCAGCCTTGGTTATGGAAATGAATACTGTAGAGAACCTGGCACAATCAGATTTGCAGGAGCAACCTGTCCTGCTCACATACAGCCACTGACTTCTTACTGGAGATTTCCCATTTGGTTTGTGACTGACGCAGATGGCTGACCTTTCCTTGAACACGTCAAACAGAACTGTGTCAAGTTTTTGCACATCAGCTTTTTGATGGGGAAGAAATGATTTATATGGAGCCTGGGTGGGTTTTAGTTGTTTGCTTCTTTTATGTATTACTGAACTGCTTTTTACTGAAAGTGGCCACAAATATGTTTGACAGATGCCTTATCACCATTTGTTGCTATTCTAACGCAGCTCTTCACGTTTGTCTTTCAGCCAGTCCTTCCCATAATCACAGCCAGAACATCAGCACAGTTTTAAGCAACCAATTTTGGTTCTTATTAGGGAGTGTAGAAAGCAAACTGCTGTATTCTAGGAAGGTTTTTTATGACAAAGCTAAGGATATATAATTCATGCAGAAAGTCTGAATCTTGGAAAGAAAGTAAGAAGAGTTTGAAAAATTCTAAGTTTGGTGCTGATGGCTTCAGTCCTATCTAGTGATTCCCTCTGGAGCAGTGCATTGTGCTTGGCATTACAAAGCTGGTGCCAGAGCTCTGATCTTCAGAAGTGAAACGTAGTAAAAAAGAAGAAACTGGTAAATATTGAGATAAAGCAGGTGAAGATTGTGTCTTCCAAAGAAGTACCTGGTGTTAAACCTAATTTATATATGGCTTTTTGTTTTCTATAGGAGTCATCTCTTACTGTAAGATGACCTCACATCATGCAAGTCAATTCATTAACTTAACAAATTCTATCAGGAGCGGAGCTGGGTTCTTTATCCCCTAATTCTGCTGCTGCATGGCAGCTTCTGGATCTATTAGCTGTACTTATTTAGAACATAGTTTTAACTGGCAGCCAGTCACTGTCAACTGTGTGACAGACACCTTATCAACCATTTGTCACCATGCCAGTGTCCTTATTGTAAGAATACTATTACTCTTCCCAGGAAGTTGCATTCCTAGATCTATTTATAGGTTGCACTTCCCTCCCAGCCTTTGCTTTGTTAGGCTAAAGAAATAAAGTCTGTCTTGTCTCAAATTGTAAATGAATCTCCATTTCCAAGACCATGCTGGAGCACCATGTCCAGAGAGGTCAGGTTCCAGAGTGGGTTTAAGACTCCTAAATTAGAGTTTACCAGATGCAGCTTTGAAATTACTAAATTACTCTGAACATCTCTTCTTTACTGCAGTTGTTTTGGAAAAGTGATTTTGAGGGCCTCTGTTTAGAGGGCATTGGAAAAGCTGGTTTTTCAGTCTGGATAATTTTTTTTGCTGCTTCTCAAACATTTCTGAATTTACAAAAGATGAGGAAGCAGAGTCACAAAGCACTTGAAATACAATATTGTTTTTGAGGTGGGTGGAGGGAGAGTCACTCAGTCCTATTTAAAATGCATGTAAAGGAGAACTAGATTCCTAAACGGGAAGATGCCTAGGTTATTAGGTAGTTTCACCTAGATCCCTGAATACAACCTTTTACACGCCTATAGGCTGTATTTTTTAATCCAATTTCCTTAATCCTGTAATTGAGGGAGATGACAAAAGAACACCTCATGCTGCCTTTCCTTCATGTGCAACACTGGGCAGCCGGCTGACTGCAGCAGCACCCCTGTCCCTTTACTGACTCTTGCCAGCCTAAGGAAGGGAAATGAAGACCAGTTTACAGCAAAAGCCTAGCAAGTTATCGAGGAGATTAGGATAAAGAGAGCTATATGTCCTTCGCCTTGCTGTGTGAGTAATTACTGGTATAGGTTATACACTGGCCACATCACAAACAAAGGAATAGGAACCTTTAGACTTAGAGGCTTTTATGACTGTTCAAAATTGAAATTGGT
>JBCJKH010014647.1:3722-14328 GCA_039877255.1 Loriculus beryllinus | reverse complement strand
TCCACTGGAACAGTTACAAAGCTGTTAGTTTCGATTTCACAAGGCCAATCAATACTGAGGCATACTGTTTCAATTTTGTCTGCATTGATTTTTTTTTATAACACCCCAACCTTACAGCATTCATCTTTCTGAAAGAAGGAAGATTTGATTTACTGAAGAAAAATTGGAGAGAGCATCACAAAGATTTTACCGGCAAGCCTGTGACACAGGAAAAAAGATGAATGTCTCTAAGGCAGAGACGCCTCTTGCTCGAGGGCATCCATTAGAACACATTCAACCAATCTGAAACAGAGTTTCTTAAGCAACAGAAACCTGAGCCTAAACTCAGTCTCCCAAACTAATCAAAAGCATTCAGGAATCTTGATATACAGAGGTTCTCTTAAAAATTCCTAAACCTTATTGCTTCTAAAATAATTTATGTCTGCAGTTCTACCTATGCATTTTTCTGAGAAGAGTACCACCCTTTTCCCCTCTAATACCAAGAGTGAATTTCCATGGTACATTAGTCAGCCTATTAGAATGCAATGAAGGACGATATGAGAAAAGGGTAGTATGTCCTCTGAGACTTCCATCCAGTGTTCTCCATCATCTCTCCTCATCCTTCTTACATTCAGCCACTTTACCAGGTGTCATCTACATGAAAGATGATTTGTCTCCTGACCCAAATAAACACAATGCCTGCTCTATGCACCAGAAAAAAATTACTTCTGCCACTCTGTTCATTTGTGGCCTCTTTCTTGCTTATTCCACCATTCTTATCAGGCTCTCTCAGTTTTCACCTGAGCCTCACTCCAGGTGACAGTAATGTATGGATGAACAGGTACTTGTCTGTCCCATTATTTCCCCGAAATCTCTAAGCATTTGAAAAAGGAAAAAAAAAGCAATGACAGTAAAGGGCATACAGATATCAGAGCCCTGAGAAAGGAATACTTTTCCTTGCTTGCTAAGGCAATAGCTAAGACTTGAAGTAGAGGAAAAAGCTTGCTTGTTCTCTCTCATGTGGCAAAAGCTGCTGTAAGCTGGATATTAAGACACAAATTGCATTCAGGCAGGTCACTAGGTGTCAAAAGATATTAGATGCCTGCTGTGAGGAAACAACAATTCCCATCTGCTTCTGAGAAAATAATATTTTCATTTTCAGTTTTTATTGAATGGAAACTTTTGGGAATATGTCTATATAAGGGGTATTAAGTCTAGCAAGTATAACATGTTCAAAATGGCTATAATCATCATTGTGTTATCCATAAGGCAGCAGATTTCATTTGGTCTCTTTAGATAGGATAAATTGGATTCTTTTTTTCCCTGGCTTGCAGTTTTGCTGCAGTACCAGATGTTTCTCAAATGCCACATGCTGGGGCTCCTATACTGAATGTAGCACCTGACCTTCTCTATAATTGACTAAAAATATTGATGTAATGGCATGGGTCTGATTGTGATTTATTAAAACC
The DNA here is from genome assembly GCA_039877255.1 of Loriculus beryllinus. Taxonomy (NCBI): domain Eukaryota; kingdom Metazoa; phylum Chordata; class Aves; order Psittaciformes; family Psittacidae; genus Loriculus; species Loriculus beryllinus. Next base: position 12,880 of record JBCJKH010014647.1, on the reverse strand, counting down.
ACTGCCGATCCCAGGCCAGCTGCCAGCACTGCAGCCCACTGATCGTATGGCATTAGAAAAGCCATCAATATTGAAACAAAATAAATGACATTAATGGGAAAGTATTAGGCCTTCAGAGCCATGGCTACAAGCAATTATATGGATTCCGAAGGAGGAGGAAAAACAAAAATACCACAAACCAAATATTAAAAAACATTAAATTTACACGAGAAAAACCTAATATAATATTTTGAAGCAAAATAAAACATATGCCAGAAAACATTATTTAGCCCCCTTACTAAAATATTTCATTGGAATTACAATCACTGCATACATTTATTTTTTATGTGTTTATGATGACTAAATGCATTCTGCCCTTCCCATAAAGAGATTTTGTTTTGTCTCTAATGCCATTTTAGTTTCTAGAATTATGTTAAGCATGCTGCAAAGTGCATTATGTGATATTCCCATTTTGCTGTAGATCATTATCATAAAATGGAAATTATCATGTCCATATTTTGTGCACCTTGTAATTTACAAGCTGAGTACATAAACCTTATTTGAGGATTATCAGAAAACAGTTATCCTTCAAACATGAACTATTTTATCTGTTACACTTTTCCGTCACCATCTATACCAATATTATCACAGCAAGCAAAACACACCTAAAGAGCGAGTAGGATTCTTTGTTTCTTAGGTAAAAGACAGCAATGATATTTTTAAATCCAGAAACACAAACAGATGGACAAAACCACAAGGTGCACACTCACCAAAAATTAAAGACAAAATACTTCAAGAAACCTGATTTCAGACAAATGTAATGCAAGCCTTACTTAAAAATTGTATGGAATTACTTAAATATTACTAGATATGTTCAAATAGACTGTCATTTTTACTTTTCTTATACATTTTTATATTTAAGCATAATGTACTCAACAAAGGAAAAACAGCATTAAACACTTACTTCGACTTTTCTTTCTTAACCTTAAAACCTAGACCCCAAAATTGGTATTTACCGTAAATGGACATTCATAATATCACAACTATTATTTTTAACACATCCAGTTAATTTTATTCATAGATTTTATTTATTTTTATGTAACTGTACATTATAGAAATCATTAGTGCTTAGGAATTATTTTTTTTTTATTTCCAGAAAACAAGCAGTAATTGAACAATGAATAAAGGTTACTGGGAAAAACACTTTGTTGTCTACTCACGTATTTCTCCCGTTCCTATTATTCCACTGCATTCAAATAACAGTATCCCAATATCTATGTTCCACCCTAAATACATTCCAGTTATTTTTAAGCCTTAATTAAGGACATATTACAAGGACTTGGACTTGAATTTTAGATTTGCAAGTGAAACTGTAGCTGTGACTTCTGCTAAAGAAGCTAGACAAGTATCACTGTAATGAAGGTACGTACTGAGAATTCCAAAAGGAGAAACAGACTGTTTTCGCCTTGAAATTACTAATGCAAAATTCATTATTTACCTCTAACTTAAAAAGATATCTGTTTGCTGGCAGAAAAGAAAATAAGTTACTAAGCTGTGGCTCAATCTTGAATTATATGGTGAACCATGAAGAAAGCTAGTTGTGAGAAAAGCTTTACTTCTAAACATTTATTCCTCAAATAAATGATTGTGTAGAACTGGATATCCAGAACAAATTGTGTCATGTTGTTATGGCAAAATTTAAAGTCACAGGAGAATCACCATGTTTTTAACTACTCTAACAAAACACTTATTCTCTGACATTCACCCGTACTAAACACTGACACATTAATTTTACCCTTTTAATGTATTACTTTGGCCCTTTAGAAAGTGAAAAATCTTGCTTACCTTTAAATTTCATCATTAGACATTCTTTCACATCACCTAAGCACAGGTGAGCATAGCCCAGCTCTCAAAAATATTTTAAAATGCCCCCAAAGTGCTTTACCTTGGTGTAGAGCTTCCCCAGGCTCCATGCTTGTCTGTAAGAATGTTGATAATTTTCTGTATTAGTTGAGTTGCAGTCACTTGGTCTCGGTACTTTGCTGCCATTATCAAATGATGACACATTTTTTCTTCTTCACGCTTGTCTGCAGAATACTGGGCACAGAGTGACTAGGAAGAAAATAGAGACTTTATTACTTTGCATTTTAATTATACCATCCAAAGGAACTCTGAAGCACTTAAATAATTACTTATACAAAACCCCTGAGAAATAAGAATGAACCACATTTTACAAGTTTGAGAACTGAGGCACTGTGCAGCTTGTGCCTCGCAATCTATCCAGACAGCCAAGCAGAGGATCTTGGTTTGTCATGAATTCTTTAACCACATAGCATACACTCTTCAGATTTAGCAAATACCAACAGGTTAGTGCCCTGATCACATAATAAAACATATAGGTATGACCGCTTGTATAACAAAGGAAGTGAACAGCATTATAAAAACAATGAGGAAAGTTTAATAACAATGACTCTCAGCTAGCTGACCACTCCACTCCCATGACTCTTCATTCGATTTGGGTAACCAACTGATTCCTGTTGTCTGCATAAAAAACTAAGGAGAAATTATACGTATCTTCAGACAGAAGACAAAATGCATATGAAAATTGACTTGGTCTTTACCACTCAATTTACCAGTCAGGAAGCTTCTTGAAGTTGAGCACATCTGCAGGCCAGCATGGGAAAGTTAATCACTTTCCTAGCTGTACTGCAACTGTTGTATAAACATCTGTTTGCCGAGGTACTCAACACCAAATACTAGAAAATAAGAACTGAAGTCAAACTGAACAGAACTCAAAACTGGGAAAGGTTCTTTGTTACAATATTTTAATAATTTTGGGTATTGTTGACCTGAAAATTTGTCTGTTAACACAGAACTCAAAAATCAGAAACCAAATTTATAGTACTGTCTTATCAAAGCACTTTACACAGAGACCCACAACAACTTCAAATATCGGTATAAACAATCAAGGCTTTTTCTCACTTCAGAACTCTGTTTCTAATTTCAGCTTTCATTTGGCAATCCCACAGATCACATATGCCAGACAAAGCTTTTCAGCCTTCGTCAATGATTGGATTATTCTATGATCTAGTTAGTAGAATGGACACAAATGTCTGCCTAACAGCAAAAAAAATTGCTCTTTCTTTGTGAAGCACAGCTGAGGCAGACACTAGTACAATTATTTCTTAGAGCTTAGAGAACAGTACAATATCATAATGCATTAGAAAACTGCAGCAACTAAAAAATAGGCAGGCTGTGAATGTTATTCATATATGTGTATATACAAGTATATATATCATATTAAGTGAATGAAAGATAAGAATATGGAATAAACCACAAGTATAATAAAATCTGGGGTTGTGCAGATTTTAATAGATATCACATAATAAAAGTGTACTAACATTAATAAAGAGCTATTTTAACAATTTTAATATATGTACAAATTCCCTCATAATTTTTCCCACACCTTACAGCAATGCTCACCTGATGAACAGACATCCAGAGGAGTGAAGAATGAGCAGCTGACTTTCCAAGTGAATAAGACATCAAAAACTGGCTTTTGTACTCCTACATGAAGCACTCTACCATCCCTTTTCACAAAAACGCAAGATGGCTAAATCATAACCAACACTAAACAAAGATTTTTCTAGCTTTTTATAACTACAGCTGTCTTTTCTGACACATTAATCTATTTTGCACCCACAATGATTCTGAGTTGTTTTCAGCACTTTGTAAATGTTTCATAAGCTGTTATATTTAAGTTGCCTGAAAGGGCAGAATTCTAAAAACAAGTGTATAAGGTAAGCTAAGTAGTAAAATGTTTTAAAGTGCTCTTTAATGGATCCTCCTTTACAATTTGAACAGCAACTTTTCATATCTGACATAAAATCCATAGATATAAATCACATTAGAGGGTTATTCTTTCCCCATTATCAATCTCTGTCTCTTTATGGAACATTAAAGTCACATTTGACCTTAAAACATGATAAAATGGAAATCAAACTAGAATGTTTTGTAAAAGATATAATGAACTTGTACCTCTTTAAAAAAAGTCTCTTTATGATGTAATTTTGAATGCCTCCTTCATTAAATATCAGCAAAGATTTTCAAAGTATAGCTGTGGCATTCAAATCGAAGGAAAAAATGGTATTTGTCATGACAATTTCCATGAAAAAAAAAGAATCAGCCTGTTACAAAACGAAATGTACAGGCTCCACTTTTCAGCAAATTCAGCATTTAATATAAAAGAAATTTGCAGTTCCCCACCAAAACTGAGAGCCTTCCACATGCAGCAATCCCATAAAATTAGAACATCACTCCAGGAGGGACTCTTAAACTGTATCAAACTATTTACAATACTTATTTTACAAATAAGAACAGAAAGAATCCACAGTTCTGCCAAACATCTGCTATGTGCATGTATAATAGCTAAAACCAGGAAAGTTTTGCAAGAATAATCCCTTCGATCATACAGGTGACTTGTTAATTGCTCAGTGGCTCCTACCCACAACATATGCCAAATATTCAGCAAAAAAATAAGGTATTTCTCTCCCTCCCTCTCTCAAATAATCTTTAATACAGGAGTTAGAGAAAACTGGCTCCTCTAAAAGAAGTGGAGAGACTCATCTCAAAGTAGCCACTAAAATTTTTTGAAAGGACGAAAATGTAGCTGTTTTTCCACTGTGTTTTTTCATTTTGCAGATGCCTTCAGGTTCACCTAATCCACTACTTTGAGAGATGCAATACCAGGATATAGAGTGGTACATGTTAATAGCTTACAAGAAATCCAAATAATTTCACTTCTGTGAAAATAAAAATTCAGCTTAATTTTCTGTTTGTGCACAAACTCAAAAATATACTATTACAGTTTTAATTCTTCATTATCGTCTGATTTCTTACACATACAATAACGCACACTCTCATGCTTGAATATGGTTTTACAATTAGATATACTATTGAATGCAAACTAATTTTCACTTCCACAAAGCACATCCACTAGTGCTTTGGCCTACCTAATTTATGTTATCTGTTTGGGCAAGTGTATGATGAAAGTATAATCACAATAGTAATGCAATCACACTCATGATGAAACAAAAAACACTGAAAGAAGAAAAACGTATTTTCATATATACATTCCATAGGTTATCTAAGAAAAGTCTTCCACTTAGCGGCTGCTGAAAGTTTTTCAAAGGGGAAGTGTATTAAGCAGAATCCTTTGACACAGCACAGAGTAGTGGAAAGACCCTTTTTCTCTAGCCCTTCATTCATGATGGAACAGAAACCTTCTCTTTGCCATTAAAACAGAGTGGAACAGGGTTTTTCCTCTCTTCCATTACCTGCTTGGACAAGAATGGGGGCTATTTGAACATGCAGGTTACCTGAAGATGCATTTTTAAGGAACAGTAATCCTAAAGGACCACAAGGTCATCCAAAAGGTTACTGAAATGAAAATACAATACATTCTGTATGCAGGAAATATTCTAGAAATACTACTCCAAAATTCTGACATGGTAAATTAGTCTATTCTGCCTGTCTATATACCAGTGAAGATGAGGATTAAACTAATGTTTTCAGAATTATATTATCTTTGATCATCAAAAAATGTTAAAGATTTCCTCGACACACCTTTGCAGTCCCAAAATTACAGTGAAATTTTTTTACCAAGTACAAAAAATTTTAATAGGGTACAGTTTTAACAGCAGTACTGCACCTTTTTAGTTTCATTCTTCAACTCTGAGATCACCGAGTGCTTTTACATATGCCAGTTCCTTTGTCTAACCTCACTAAAAGCTACTTGCTTTGTGAACAACTTGTCTCAGAGGGTGTCATTTAAAAGCAAAAGTCATCCATAAGATAACGTGTAGTCTTGCCACTAATGCAAATTCCCTACAAATAAGGATATTTTAGTAAATGAAGGAGCTCTTCAATTCTCTGCTTTCACAGATCTTTGCACTTGACCTCTGACCTGAGGTTTAAAGTCTGGACTAAAAATGCTACCCAGGGAAATCTTACAAAGACTCCTGAATAAGACTTAGAAAAATGAAAGCTTAAAACCTCAACAGCGAACAAAAGTCAACCAATGACAACATCTGACAGCCACCGTCAATTCTGAAGTGATGCCTCTGTCATCCAACGACTCGAAGTATTGATTTCTCTCAGCATGAAAAAAGCTTAAGCCAATGAAATAGATATAGCATCATCCCCCCGATAATAGCCATCAAGGTTAACACCAGCAGAACACTTATCAAAGTATCTCTTCTATTTCTTCTTGTTTTAATGGACTGAACACAATGCAATGGCTTCTCATCTCTGCAACCCATAGCTTTCCAAACCTCATTTATTCTCTTTTCCATCCTTTTATCTGATTTGAAGATTAAAAAGAATCTGCATCTAAATCCACTGTTTGCAATATGAAGGGGGAGAGAAGGGTGTTGATTTTCTAGCCAGACATTCCTGGGGAAAAAAAAACCCTATGCATTTAAAATCACAAAAGGAGGTGTGAGGTGGAGTGGGGTGTTGGAAACCTGCAGTTGACTTCGATCACGCCAAACACAGACTGGTGAAACTATGGCCATGACCAGAAAAAAAACCAACCTACCACAATCAATTTGGGTTAGTGATCTCAGGAGACACCTGGTTTTAATCTGTGCTGAGTCAACAGCTTTTTTTTTTACCTTTAAAGTCTCACACTATTAAGCTTTAGTAAACCCAGCGAAATAATGCAACAGCACTTTTACTGAGACTGCATCTTTCAAATGAACCCAATTTAGTACCATAGTTAAATGAGACAAACTAGGAGTTCAGCTGGATATAAAACCAAATGACAATAAATCAAGACTAAAGAGCAGAGACAAATAACATTAGAATTTTTCTGCAGTATCCATTAGTACCACAGACTTATTTTTTTATCTTTTTCTTTGATGCTTACCTAATAGGTATTATTTGTGTTAAGGTAGCACCCTTGGATCACAAAGACGAAGCTTTATATGACCAAGTAAAGAGCTCTCACTCCTTGCTAGAAACTGGGATTTGCTATATATGCCTACATTATTCCAGTAATTCAACTCTCTAAGCATCACTGCCAATCGCTGGCATAAACAATATGCTGAGACAAACGTTCTTTTCGAACCCAAGAAGCTAGTCCTTACCATACCTACACCCAAATGCTTTGCATTCAAAGACAGACACTCTTCTCCTTCTTTTTCGCAAATCCAGTTTATGTCTGCAGCCCCTTCATACTGTTAGCCTTTTTACAACAGATTAATATCTTAAAAACACTACAGCTGGACACTAAATATGAGATCCCTTGTGGTCACATCTTCCAAGTACATGTCATTTTTCAAGCTAGAAATCAAGATGCAACTCCCCTAGGCTCTAGAAACAGGAAAGCTCAGCACTTCTGCATAGGTAGGTCTATGCTCCTAGATATTAAGCAAAGGAGCCAGTGATGATTTTTTCTTAAGGAAAAAAGGAGCCAGTGATGATATTTTAAGCCATTTCCCAACCACACTGCATCAACCTTGTGTCATTCAACTGCCTCAACACCACTGCCAAGATTAGCACTGCATTCACTAAATAACTTCTAGTCCATTGCAACAAATGAATTGGATCCATGGACAACTTCAGGAACTGACAAACTCACTGACTCTATAAGGAACCTCCACTCTGTCCAGTAAATGAGACACATGCTTACATAGTCTAGGGATTCACTACTCATTCTTAGAGAGGGCCAAACTAAGGCTGCACTGCTCTGATTTTGCAGAACTCTTCGATATTTGGTTTTGTAATTTTTTCATATAATTTCTACACAAATTTTAAAAAGAGGAGAAGGGAAATAGCTTTTAATCAGATGGAAACACATATACAAGTCTCAAAGAAGCCAAATCTGCGGGAAATGCAAACACTTATATCGCTTCAACCAAAACAAAACAGTATTTGATTGTTGCCTTGTCTGTGACCAGTAGTTAATCATGTGCGAGCAACTTGTTACTGTCAGAAGAGAAACACAGTAGTGTTTCTAGCGTTTAGCTCCAGACTCCAAAGGTGCAGTAGAGGCCTAGGCAACTGTCCCAAATCTATTTTCAGTCTTCCTCAGCTTGTCTTTCTGTCTTTCTATCTGCAGGCTCTTTCTCCTATTACCCACCCAAACTTCGCCTTTTGTTGTTGCTGTCATTTACCTTACTTTAACAATACCACCAGGACGCTTCCTCCCCTATGTACCATATGAACACTAAGTGGAAGTAGGGGAAATAATTATCACCCACAGCAATGGTGAGGTTGTCAGCTCAGGAAACATTTCCCAAATAAGTCTTGCTGTGGCTTTCAAGACATTCTTCAAGATCTTGTGAAAATCTTCTTATGACCAAGGGTCAGATGACACATCTCCAGCAAACCCCAACAAACTAAAGCTCAGAAGTTTCCTCATTCATCAACTCTAATCACAACCTCTTCAATGGTCTTGTTCCACTGAGGCACAGTACGGACCTCAGTTACCTGTAAGATAGGTAGAAAGAAGTCCAGCAGTTTTAGCCTCAGCAGCCAAATAATTGCTTTCTTATGATTAAGATTTCCAGACACCCTACTGCCAGCACAGTTCCTTTACAACTTACAGCACCAAGACTTGGCACAGGAGTGATGCTTGAGCAGATTGAAAGTCACACGTAGTACAGATGGCATAGCTAAACCTTAAAGGGAGTCTCTAAGAGCAGGTGACATACTTTTAAACAGGTGACAGTACTTTTAAACAAAGCAACTTACTAATTAAGCCCGTAAAGGTACAACATAAACAGTGAATTTTCACAAGTTTTGTGTCAGCTGAATTCTGAATGATTTTTCATAACAGGGGCAAAAAGTATATTTCTGACAGTGGGGAAACAGTAATATCTCAAAACATGGAAAAAACAGGAATTCTCAAGGAAATAAATGTTTTAATTTGGAAACATTTTTCCAAACTTCTTTTCCAAATCAAGAAAAAGTTAAACCTTGGAGAGCACGAAGAATGATAAAATGTAGCCAGAATTACTCAGATGTTAAGCTGATAAACTGAAAGAATCTGCAACCTTATTACAAAAGACCTTGTACCACTTTAACCTACAAATGTGGCTTCAGCCTCATTTGGACGAGTTGAAATCCTATGGCTACCAAAGACACAACTACAAATATCTAGCTCTATTACTATT
>JBCJKH010014643.1:20116-35144 GCA_039877255.1 Loriculus beryllinus | reverse complement strand
CAGCTGGAATATCTCTACATTGCTCCAAGCATTTATTATAGGTGCTGGCAACTGACTGGGTGTGTTGGGATGGAATGTTGCCTCCCTTCCCCAGCACATCTAGTTTAAAGCTTCCTTGACCAGGCTGGCAAGCCTCCTACCAAAACTGTCCTTCCCGTTCGTTGTCAGACCAGCTCCACCAGCCTCCAGTAGACCTGGCCTTCCATACCAAGTCCCATGGTCTAATAATCGAGTCACATGTTCTAAAATCGAGTCACATTGTCTAAATTTGGGTATTTGAGGAATGTTATTACACATTGTTTTTTTTTTTAATTGAGTTTTTTTTAAGTGACTTCATCAGGTAATTTTTTTAATTGAATTTAGGACTTTAAAAGGGATTTTTATTATTTAAGCCTGTTTTTTTGTTGTCCTGGTTATGAATAGACAAAACAAAGAACAGAAGTATTTTCCTGTAGTTTAAACAACAAGTCCTCTTGAAATTATGATAACCTAATTGTATTGCACATAGCTTTTAAATTATATTTTAAGAATATAATAAAAGTTCAGTTTAATAGTTGTATGATATAATGTCATGGTAAAAGACATATATTGAGGTTGAGTTCTCATAATAGAAGTTCAAAATGCTGGAGATGAGTGTGTTGGAGACTTTCCTGTAGCAATAACTGTCCCTAAACTGCACAGGGATCATAAGGATTTGGAACTCATAGAAACTGCTTTTCGTACTTTCATATCAAATGGATAGCTAAAGCTTTTTATTGAGATGGTAGATGGCAGTGCCAATCAGTTGAGGCCTTATGGCTCCAAACTGATGGACCTAACCACTTCCTCTCATTTCTTGGAAGTGAGAACAGTAACAAGAATAACAATTTATCAATGGCCTTTGGGATAGGTTGGACTTACGGTAACAAAAGGGGGAAAAGTAAGTCCAATTGGATTAGCAGAGATCTGAAAATAGGAGAGATGAATATCGCAAGAAAGTATGAATACCTATCCAAAATCTCTATTGAAGTGATTTTTAGTAAGATCAGATGGAGGTGGATGTTATGTAGAGAAGACATAGATTGTCTCCTCCAGTCCTTGTAAGCTAGCATTATGATTTCTCTCAAATACTACATGAACAAATAGTGAATTTCTATAAATACGGTAATGCCTATGCATTCCTTGAAAAAGGAATTGGGGTTCTGTACTTGGCTTATAGTGGGAAAAGTAGTTATTTTTTGCAAAAAGGAAATCATAAACATGATTATGGAAAAAAAACCAACCTTGGTTTGGTGGTGACGTGAAGCTAATGGTATGTTCCTTCAGACAAAAATGACAGTATTAGTTCCATGTTCGTAGCAAATGAATTGGGATGGCTCAGTTGAAGTCATCTTGACACTTGTAGACTGAAAGCAGAAAATGAAAACTGCAGTTGTTGGAAGTATATTGTTTAATGATCTTTAACTTAACTGGCAAGAGGATTCAGCACAACTTTGTTTAATGCTAAAACAAAAGCTGCATTTGCTGAATTTGTCTCTGACATTGTTTGCAGATTTTTGTCTCAGTCTGGTAGTGTCAGTGCTACCTCTAAATTACAGTATAATTCTGGTAATATATGCTATTTGGAATGCAATTTGTTAGCAAAGAACCACAAAGAAAGCTTGAAAATCTGGCCCATCTTAGCCATGATACTTAATAAGCAATCAGTCCTGACATCTGGGCTTTAAGTTGTGCCTGTTGTTCATCTCTGAAGTTCAGCTTTGCAGAACAGAAAGACTGTGTAAGAAGGTCCCTTGAAGTACTTTAAGCAGTAATATTGTCCAAGGCACCTCTTTCATTCCAGTCTTGGAGGCAATGTTTACATACAGGCAGTTGTTTGAGAAGTGAGATCTCATAATGTGGGTATGCAGTATAGTGATGCATTTGAAAATTATTTGGGAGAGGACGGCAGAGAAGGAGGAAGGTGAGTCATTGGTTTCTCATTAAGTAGTGTTTGTTCCCACAGTCTTAAAGTCTCTTCATAAGAGACAGAATACAGTGTTATGTAGTTCTGTTATCTATCTATATCTTCTGCTGCTGTGTAAATGTAATTGTAATTTTGATTAACTATGGTAGCAGTATTGCCAGCTGCCTGGTAAGGACTTAGTAGTCTTCTCAGAGAGTCTGACTAACATGATGTTCCCTTTGCAGGCTATACTTTGGCTCCTAGCAGCACGGTGGATAACTTCTCAGATTCTGGTCACAGCGAAATTTCTTCCAGATCTAGTATTGTCAGCAATTCCTCTTTTGACTCTATGCCAGTCTCTCTGCATGATGAGAGGAGACAGAGGCATTCTGTCAGCATTGTGGAGACAAATCTTGGTGTGGGAAGGATTGATAGAAGAATCATGATTGAACCAGATCAATACAGCTTAGGGTAGGAATTTTACTTGTGCTTACTTACTTTATACTTTCATACTTATGTGGCATGTATGTCTATATTTTTTCATGTACCTTTCCCTGTATCTCTCTCAAATACTTTTTTTTTTCTCCACTGCTTTAAAAAAATAGTATTTCAATGCCATGTTTTGTGATAATGTTCCTTTTTCTGAAAGGAAAAGGTTTTGCACTCTTGAGTATGTGATGAGGTCTATTAGAAGTAAGAGTTTGTCTCAGTAGACCTTATCGTCTGAGTGTTTAGTAGCGCTATAGATTATCCTCTTTATAGCAGACTAGTATCATGGCCTGTTTTCTAGATGGGAAATCAACTGAATTAGGTGAGAAATTATTCATACAGTTATTCAGTGATCAAGCTAGTAAATTTGCAGTTTATTTCATACAAAAGCATGTATTTATCTAACTCACAAATGTTTTACCCCAAATCTCTCTTCTAGTCAACAATAATCGGAAGCTAAAATTTACATTAGGCTGCTAGATTTTTAAGTAATTTTCTAGGTAATTAGCTTCTGAAATGGCAGGGAGGCTAGTGCTGTGAGGAGTTCTCTGAATCTCTCTAGCAGTGAGCCTTGGTCTGAAAATAACTGGAGGTCTGGATCCTATTTAGTCTTCATTTACTTTTCTGACCTGTTATCTGGATGCTTCAGTCCTCTAAATGATTTCAGAGTTTTTAACCCTGTGGGGTCTTGTGCATGGTAAGCCTGTTCTAAGACTGGTATAGTTCAGTTTTGGGAATACCAGCTACGTAAACTCTTTAATCAGCTGTCTTAAATATGTGGAAGAGCAGGCTTCCAGTCTGCATAGCAAGCTGACCTGGAAGGACAAGTCCCAAGAGCCTGGGTAGCTGCTGAACAAAAGTGACACTTAGTTTTCTCTAGTACTATGTAAAGTGGTAGTGTCAGGCTTTTTTACTTCCTGAAAGGCTATAGGGAATATACTTGCTCCATGAAGTAGCATGTGTTTGCAAATGAAGGTTAAAATAAGTTTCCATTTGCAAGAGCTGTTGAAAAGTTGGTTTTCAGAGTTTCCTAAGCAGAAAACAAAACCTGAACTGAAACTTAAACCTGAAAATCAGCTGCCTTCTGCTAAAACACTTTAGCTTATGATCCTTTACTTTGCATGGCTGGGAAAGCAGAAGGAACCTATCTATCAGTCTGTCCCCATTTATATATGTCAAAGGGCTGCTGCAAAGTTCTTTTTTTACCTCTTGAAATGACTCCTCTGAAGTCAGGTTATCTGTCCAGTAATTGTTTTGTTGAGGACAAACTTGCAAGGGAAGTGTTCTGTTCTCAAAATGGAATTAGTCATTAATGCAAATACTTACTATGAATTGCATCATAACCTTCAATCATAGAATCGTAGAATAGTTTGGGTTGAAGGGACCTTTTAAAGGTGATCTAATCCATTCCTCACCTTCCCTTGAGTATGTTTGCTTTCCTCTTGATTGTTGAATTCTTCATGTGTTGTAAATGATCTCCAATTCCAATGCTGGATTTATTTATTTTTGTTATTTTTTCCCCTTGCCAATGTGCATCTAGCTCATATGCACCACTGTCAGAGACTAGAGGCCTCTATGCTGGAGCAACTGTGCTTTCTTCTCCTAGTACAGAAGAACTGTCACAGGATCAGGGGGACAGAGCTTCACTTGATGCAGCTGACAGTGGCCGTGGTAGTTGGACTTCTTGTTCAAGTGGTTCTCACGACAACATACAAACAATACAGCACCAGAGAAGCTGGGAGACTCTGCCTTTTGGACATGCTCATTTTGATAGTTCAGGCGATGGGGCAGGACTGTGGGCCTCGGGCAGTCATATGGACCAGCTGATGTTCCCTGATCACACCACAAAGTATGGCAGGCAAAGCCAAGGCAGGGAGGGCCTTGATCAAGCACAGTCCAGAGCAAGCTGGGCATCCTCAACAGGATACTGGGGAGAGGACTCAGAAGGTGATACAGGTACCATAAAGCGGAGGGGTGGGAAGGATGTTTCAAGTGAAGCTGAAACCAGTAGCATAACATCTGTACCAGCAGAAGAGTCAAAGCCAGCTCCCATGCCCACTCATATAGCAGTATCATCAAGTAGTACAAAGGGGCTTATTGGTAAGTTAAGTTTTGTTTATTGTGAAGTATTTTAATTAATTTGCTTATGGTTCTTCATATTGTTGTAAAACTGCATTTGTTTTGTCTGGATTTATTTTATTTTATTTTATTTTCAAAGCAAAACTGAACATTTTTTGGTTTCCCTCAGATTTTCCCATCTAAGTGTGCATTTATTGCTAGGGAAAATATCACTATAAAGTCTCAGCACCTTTGTGTTTCTAGAGAGCCTGCCATACATCAAAAAACTAGCTCAGCTGCTGGACAGTGTATCTAGAGGCTGTTGGCTGATGTATTTAGATGTCTGCTCTGAAATGTGAATTTTTCTTCATAGTAAGAGTCCACATTCTATATTTAGAAATCTTAATAAATGTGGACTTTTTTTTAAGTGTTTTATTTTATACATCTGTTTGACTTGCCTGATAATTGTGAATATCCTTCTGAAAATGGGATCACTTTGTGTTTAAATACCAATGGTAGTGTTTCTTTGGACTGCTGAATCTGAAGAGGTTCCTAAGAAGTTAGAGCTGTTGAATGATTTATAATCATTTAACAAAAGAAAGATCAAATAATTATATAAATTAATATATGAAGGTGTCTTTAGCAGTGGTTAACATTTTTCTCATACTATTCCTTCCGCACATCCCAGTCCTTAGGCCATGCAAGTCCTATACAGTTTGGTCTCTTGCCTTCCTTGCATTCCTCTTCAGTTTGCCTTTCTTCAGGTTAATATGATGAACTATTTAAATCCATTTTGCACTGACACAGCTGAAAAACTCTGCCAGATTGAGGTCATGCTGAGACCACAGTGATAAACTGCTTTTCCATTTTCTGTCCCAGTATATTGCTTAGCAAAGGCCCATTGCCTCAGAGCTTGAGTACAGATCTGAATCTTTGAACTATGAAGAGAAGGAAACTGTTCAGTTCAAGACTTTAGGTTCAGATTCACACCACTCACTAATTTTACTCTGATACCCCTGGTTCCCACCAGAATGTGGAGCAAGCATGCTTCCAAACTTGCCTCTCAAGGCAGTGCTTGCCATGATTTTAGAGACTTGAAAAAATGAAATGGAAGACCTGAAAATTCAAGCCACTCATTCCATGCACTTCAGTACTATTAATTATCCTGCAAATATAACTACTTATCACTGTCCAACATAAGCCACTATTTTTACATGGCTCTTTTGCATTGAATAGACATTTATCTCTTAGCATTTCAATAAAATTTTTTCTACAGAATTTCTTCTGCATCAGTTACATTTCAGAAATATTTGAATAAAATTTCTCAGAAACATCCTCATGCTGCTTTGTTCCATTGAAACAGGTTGTCCAAGAAAAATGCTTATATTCGATTAAAAATTCCTTGGCTTTGTTACAATACCAAGACTTTATTTTTAATCTGTAAAAGCTTGCATCCAAGTAGCATTGGTCCATTTTAAGCTCCTACTTTCAGTCAGTTCCATGCTGCCTAATGCAGGGTGATGTTGTCATCCCCACTTGTGCAAGAATATACAGTGTATGACAAGCTGTGGAGAGTAAATTGTCTATGTCAGTGTTTTTCATGCTGTGTTTGCCTTTGCACTTTGAGTTAAGTGGTCATGTACTGAAGGGCCAGACCCACACAGTGTTCAGTATCAAAGTCCCACCTGACTTCTTTAACCAAACATAACTCCAAAATAGTCACACCTATTTGCTGTTTGTCCCTGCGGATGCTTAACTTTCTTAATCACTGTTTCCTCCCAAGAAGTTATCTGCAAGGTAGAACTTCTAAGTATGCCCAGAGTTAAGCCTTGTTCAGGTAAACTGTTATGCCTCTATGAGATCCACAAACTAGGTGGTGATCTTTCCATCACTTATATAAAATCATGTTTAATCATTGTTCTTAAAGGCATACTTTCAAGTTTTAATTTTGCAGATAATACTACCATAAAAGCAGTGGGCAGTAATGCATACAGAAAGCGTGCACTTTCTTACATTTTGGAACTGTAGTTTATGTCTCATTAAGTAGTAAGATTTGTAGAAAGAAATAATTTACCAGGTGCCTTCCCTCCCCTTGCAAGATGCTAAAAACAAAAGAGATGTTAGGTACAAAGCGCAGCTTCAGGATTAAGATAGTCATGTGTTTGGAGACATGTCAGTATTCCTGATGTTTGCCACTTATGTGGACTCCTGAGTCTTGCACATTACTTAGATCAGTGTATGTTTTATCCTATATGGTTCATAGAACAGCTTCAGTTGCTAAGTTTGAGAAAATTTCCTGCGTAATTTGGTGAATTTTATTAGACTAGTGCTTCACTACTGGAAGAATAGCTAAAGCCTATCTGTGTTGTTTATTCGATATTTCTTGCATGGTTTATTTTTCAAGACCTTATTGTATAGTGTGTATTGATTAACTTTTGTCCTTCAGATTTTCACCTCCTGGGGTGTTGAGTTCATTGATGTTTATTTAACTTTCACTGTTTGTTTTCCTTTGAGCAGTTTTCCTTTTACCATCTCTCATAATAATCTGTCATTTTTCCTGCAGCACGAAAAGAGGGTCGATATCGGGAACCACCTCCAACTCCTCCTGGATATGTAGGAATACCTATTGCTGAGTTTGCAGAAGGTGGTTCTCATCCAACCAGAAAGCCTCCAGATTACAACATAGCACTTCAGAGGTCTAGAATGGTGGCAAGGACATGTGAGACTCATGGGACATCAACTCCGCAGCAGCAGTCACATGGCCATTCAACTAGCAGGCCTGTGAACAAACCTCAGTGGCATAAACCAAATGAGTCAGATCCGCGTCTTGCTCACTATCCATCTCAAGGGTTTTCTGCAGAGGAAGATGGTAAATTTTTAATTGTTAGATTTTGAGTGACCTGCATGCAAAACTGGTCAATGCTTTCACAAATACAAAGCAAATTATACAAATGCGTTCAGACATTGAAATTCTTGCCATAATTTGGCTCTCTTTCATCTTTCAAAACTTGCTATTAACTTTTTTGAAAGGGGAGGAATTCAGTTAATTCTTAATGCAATTTCAAATTTGGAATGTAGGTCCACCTGAATTTTGGTCAACCAAGCAGTTGGCTTAGGCAACTTCTCTGGCAGTGCCTATGTTTACCAGGTACAGGCCTGCCTGCCCTTAAAGTTTCCAGCATACCTAGTGTTTGACACTAGCCATATAGTCTGTAGAATACTTGCCCATCTGTCCCATAGAGCATTGCTGGTCAAGCTTATTTGGATAATCACTCACATTCTATCTGAAACTCTTACGCTATGGACACTGGCTCTTCTATACCAACTGCTTTATTTAATGAGCCCACTACTCTTTTGCTACCTTGCTTGCCCAAGTTTGTCTGCTTCTTTATGCTTTAGCTCAGCTATAATGATAGAAAGACTATATAGACATAGTCTTTCTGTTTTTCTACATAGTGCAAGCATAGCTAGATTGCATCTTTTGGGCTAAATGCTCAAAATTTAGGCAGCCAGTGCCCAAATTACACATTTGAATGCTTTGTTTTGCTAATGAAAGAAAGGCTAACATTCCCCTTCCCTCCCTAATGCTTAGTTAGTAAGGCTTTATGTGTAGGATGGGCTCTGCAGTTGAGCCTGGTGGAAAAAGTGAAGTCTATCTTAATCGAATTGCCACAAACTTTGAAAATTACCATGTCACAGACATTTAATTTTTCCTACAAATGCTGACTAAAGCTGCTCTCAGGTTTGATGCAATCTTAATATAAAGAAATAACAGATATATATTCAGGGAAAAATGTAAAATGGCTTTATGAAGCTATTGGATCTAGGCATAGCTGTTATGTTCCTCAGCCTGAGGAACTGCACCTAGCTCAGTTATAACAATTGTCTTATTTCCTTTGAGAACAAAATTATGAAGGAATACTTCTCATGAGACAAGAAATGTACAGATATTTAGATTGGTTTAAATTATATACCTAATACAACAAAATGGAAAAATCATGAGCACCATACAGGGTTTTTTTCATTCAGTAGCAGTCTTGTTCTGTATGAACTAAATTATATTTTCCCCTATCCTATTGTATTTGCAGAAGATGAACAAGTTTCTGCTGTCTAAGACTTGGGCTTTTCTGGATCCAGAGTGAGCCACCTTAAAGGAGAGCACAAGAAGACGTCCCTAGAATAGGAGCCTTGGAACTATAGTTAAAGGATGGTGGACCTATTTGCCTCCTTCCCTGCCTTAAAGCAGCATGGGGCTTCTTCCTCTGCCCCTCCCCCTTCTGTCCCCTCTCCCCTTGCATGTGAAATACTGTGAAGAAATCGCCCTGGCACTTTTCAAACTGTGTTGCTTGAAATGCACAGTGCAGCAATCTCCAAGCTACCACTGTCGCTGTCTGCCACATCACACAGTATCATTCCAAATTCCAAGATCATCACATCAGGATGATTAACTCTGGCTGCACTTCCCAATGCCTGGAAGGGTTTCTTTTTTAAATCTTCCATTTAGATTTTAATTACAATCCTAGCACTTAGTCTCGTTGGGATAATGAGATAAGCTAGTTGTCAAATTACAATTGGCCTTTAACCTACAAAGAGAGAGATGCATTGAAATCCTTCAAGGAGCAGTGCTTATTTGCTTGTTTACAATGCCTTTGTTACTGTTTTGTATGTTTGCATTTTGGAGATCAGCTACCGCATCTGCATAGTGATTACAGTATTATTTCATACCTGTAAGTAGGGTTGCCAGCCTGAGCTCCTGGAAAAAATGTTGCTGTCACATGGCTGAGCAGGGAAGGCAAAGGTTGTGGGATGCAGCTGTTCCTTGACCATCTCACTTCACTCTTAATGTGCCCCACCCTGGAATCTTCAAAAGTTTGGACATGTTAGTGGGAATGGCATCCTCAGCTAGGTCTAAATGTAGAAACAGGTTCTTGCAACTGGCTGGTGATGGAAAGAAGACACTGTGTGTCTCATACCTGTGCCTTGTGGAATACAGGATGGCAGACTTGAAAAGAAAGTGTCCCATTCTAATGAGACAGATGGCAACCCCACCTTTAAGTTATATATTATTTTTATTTTTATTTTTACAATATAGTAGTAATATTGGAAGAAAAATTAACTGGATAACATTGCAGTGAAGGAAGTTGGGATGTCACAGCTCATGTCAGCTGTTAACACTGATCTAATAACCTCCATCTAGTGACTTTGGCATTAGGGGATAAACGAGCCTTTAAGTAATGAAAAATAACATGGTTAGATTTGCCAGCCTTTGCAATGCAGAAATAGTCACAACTGTTAATGGCTTCATGGAACACTGCATGTGTAGAGAAGGCCAATGTGTAGCAACCACCTGCTCACAGCTGCTATTAACCCTATAATGACTGAAATGACCCTCCCCTCTATTTTTGTGTTGTTTTTTGCACAGACTCCGGAGAAGTGAAGGCTGCCAATCCGAGTAGTACTCAAATGTGAGGAACTGCTGGTCTTGGATATTTTTTTTTTTTCCATTGAACTCAGCTGATCATATTGATCAGTAGATAAACGTAAATAGCTTCAACTTTTAAAGATCAAATTGCAGTGTTTTTTCACTGTATCAAACAAATGTCAGTGCTTTATTTAATTCTCTCTCCTGTAATCATAGCTTTTGTCTATTTGCTTATATATCCCATTGTCAATTATGCATTTGTAATTTTACATGTAATATGCATTATTTGCCAGTTTTATTCTCAAGGCTATGGACCTCATGTGCATATAGAAATACAAAATCCTAGCTCTATCACAAGTTGCACAAATGTTATATAAGCATTAAGTAATTGTAGACCATAGGACTGCTAATCTCAGTTCGCTCTGTGATGTCAAGTGCAGAATGTACAATTAACTGGTGATTTCCTCATACTTTTGATACTACTTGTACCTGTATGTCTTTTAGAAAGACATTGGTGGAGTCTGTATCCCTTTTGTATTTTTAATACAATAATTGTACATATTGGTTATATTTTTGTTGAAAATGGTAGAAATGTACTATGTTTATGCTTCTACATCCAGTTTGTATGAAGCTGGAAAATAAATAAATATAACATTAATGAAGTCCATATTGATTCTTATGCATTTTACATGTTCCACATACTTGAACAAATTTATGAAAAAGTTTTACTTCTCTGTGTATTAATATTAAAGGGAAATTGCCAAGTGATGTGGGCAAACCATTGGTGTGGAGTTTTTCTTGATATATACTTGTGCTGCTGATAACTCCTGGAAAGTTTGGTGTGCGTGCTGCTGAATGAGAATGACTGATGCGTTGCATGTCCCCAGCAGGAACATTCGAGGTGCCAAGAGATGACTATAGGTATGGTCTTAGGTATATATTGAATGTAAACAATATTAAAAGAATGATTGTAGTGATTTTATGTTCTGAATGATGTGAAAGTATGGAAGATGTGTTTTAACATTTCAAAATGATCCATTTGATTTTTTCACCAAAGAAGGTATTTCAAGCAATGAAGATCACACAATACCATCCCCAGTAATAAGAGCTGACATCAATTCAATGTTAAATCTGTAGATTTTTTTTTTTTTTAGGTGTTAAAGTCATTATTTTCAGTAGAATGCAGAAGACTGGGTTAAAATGTCAGTGCTAAAGCTATTATCAGCTGTATCCCATTTAGCTTTAAAGTGTTTGACAGGTGTTGTTTCCAAGTCTAAAATAGGCTCATTGCAAAGAGAAGCAACAGAATACTCTGTCTAGATTTAAGTCTTCCTAACATAACTCTAGAAACATTTCACACTGAACACAATCAGAAGAAAGTTAAAAAGCATTGAAAATACAGGACTTGTCAAGATTCTCTGCCACTGGAATCTCTAGGAGGGTAAGGAAATAAGTTATGGAGATGCAGATTTTCATGGTGTGCATGTGAGTGGAACTACTTTCTGTGAATCTGTGGTTGTACTTGTTGGGTATGTTTCAACAAGCTAGAGAACCACCGTTACTAGTGGCTAACGTTCGTAGAATGAAGGTGCATTTTTACTTGTCTTACCTGCAAGTTTGTCCCTTGATAATACTAAAGGTAATTCCTCTTAGCAACTTGTGAGGTATATGAACTGTTTGCAAGTTTGTAAACTTTTTTTCAATATACTTGATACAGTATTGAATTCCCTGTCCTCTTGTTCATGCCTCCCTTCTGAACGCATTATGGACAGACATCCACAACACTCATGATCCATTACACGTAGCTCATTGTGGATTGGGAGATAAAGAGCACTTCACACAGCAACCAATTCAGTTGAAATAAAAGCCTTGCTAAGATATGTCTTCTTGTGAAATAGATTTGATAGTTGTTCTAGCGCATATGACTTTTGTACTTACTGTGTGGCTGCAGCAAGATGCAGACAAGTAAACTACCATTTACTGGGATTTAGTGTTGCATTTGACAAAATCACATGGAACACTGAAATCTAAGGAAATTTCTTTTTTTTTGTTTGAAGAAATATCATTCAACTATTTGTACTCTTTTATGAAGCATGTTTTTAATAAAACTTGTTGAGGCAAAGGCTGCTTCTTTAGAAGTTATATTACACACTGGAGTCAAAAGAAAAGCTGAGGTACTGAAGGTACTGCTTTAATGATTTAACTGTGATCATCTGGAGAAGCATGTGTGTTTTACATCTGTATATCTAGGATTAAAATATTTGGTCCACCTAAAGTGGGGGACTGTGTTGCTATTACAAAACACCATGAAAGCCTTCTGTTTGCTTCAAGACTCTGTGTACTATGGTGGTCATTATTAATTAGTAAATTTGCTCATCAAGAACTCCAGCAGCAGTCCCTTTCCAAACTGCTACTTCCTCTTCTTACAGCACAGTTTAAACACAAGTTTTTCCCACCTCTCATGCAGGTATGTAGTTTCTTGTACTTGATACCATCTCTACTTTCATTTTATTCCTTTGTGTGTTTAGTCCAGGATCTATAAAGAGTTTTCTGTTCTGAGACTTGTTCTCAAGGTTTTATGAGGTCAGGCTGGCAGGTTGTTCACCCCACTTCTCTCACGTTTGTTACTCTTCAGTTACCTGCTATAGCTCCTCACATGGTAGCTTCACTGAATCTTATTATTCAATATGTGATAGCCAATGTTTATTCTTTCAAAACTTCTGGGCAGGATACTATGACCATTTTTGTTAGTCTCTGTATTTAAGGACATTTTCCATATTGAAGGAGAATGTTTCACTTTGTTAGGTAGCTATAGATGGATTATTCCTGAGCTCTGTTCTTCCTGGCCACACAACGGCCTTGATGACTCAGTTTGGTTTTGAGGTACTTATTTGGTTGAAGAATCTTTTGCTTTTCGTGTCAATGAAAATGTCTAATTCAGCCTGACTTCTGTCATTTTGATTTTCATCTCTATCCTTGAAAATACTACTGTGTTAATCTTTGTTAACTTTCCTAATTTTGTTTTGGGTTACAGGATTAGGTTTTTCTAGTTAGTCTAAAAAATTTTGTTCCGTTATTCTGCTATCCTGGAACTTTGTCCCACATGTTTCTTCCCCTTGTTGATAATACGCATTCGGGACACCTTTTGTATCTTGGGTAACTTATGATATAAGTGAATCTTTCACCCTATGTAAAGTTAGCTGAGACCTTGGCTGAAGAATTTAATTCAGGACTTTGTGCTTTGAGAAAGTCTGTGCCTTCTAGAAAAGGTTACAGGAGAATAAGAAAGCTTAAAGGTCTGTGAAACACAACTTCCAAGGAAAACTGAGTCCTGTTTCCTACGACTCCCTGAGCTAAAAAGCTTGGCTGTCCCAGGGCTCTGCATAATGCCTCTGAATCTGTATGCTGTAAGTGGAGATACTAGCACAGTGCAACTGTTTAAACCTAACACACAGACCTGAAAACTGATGGAGGCTCCTCTGTGATTAAGGCTGAACATAAAAGTTTCTGAAGAATTTTGAAATATTTTTTTATGTTTGGCAAAATCACAAAACTGAAATTTTGCATGCTCTGTGTGTCTCAGTCCACGGGAAGTTCATTTGGCAAGTCAGACATTGGTGAAAAACTCCTAGCAAATTTACGCTAATAAGGCTTATGTATTTATTGCTATTGAACATGATTCAAGAAATAATTCATGTTTTAAGTGCTTTATTGACTAAGAAAGGGTGTACTTAGCTGCTTCTTTTCTCAGCACATATGTGCTTTTCCTCCTTCTCATGCCTCAGTTGTTGTTCTTTAGATGCACAATTCTCCCTCCCTGTTAACCTCTTCCTGTTGCTTATATTAGCTGGTTTCTCACAGAGCTTCTCTTTACTCCTTTGTAGAACACAGTACCACCCATTTCCTTCCTCCCAAAGTGTGTTTTGTATGCAGTCTTCAGAAACAATGGAAAGAGGCAGCACTTCAGTGCTCAAAAAGCTTGAAAGGAGTGTAGCCAGGCAGGACATATTCAGACTTTAGTTCTTTGTCTGCATATACATAGCCTTTTTCTCAATTGTTTCCTGAAAGCTGGTTTGTTCAGGTTTCTGTGTAGTACCCTCTGTGTATCTGTAGCATACCACTTACTTTGGTGTACTTGCAATAGCTGTGATCTGATGAATACAGAATGGTTTTTTAATTTGTTGAAATCTTTTGTTAGACACAAACAGAGTGTGGCTTAAGACCAGTGCAGGGAGTTGAGTGGGACAGGAAACAAGGGACTCGCCACGGATGGTGGTTCTGGCTTGTCTTCTCAAATCCAGTCTTACAAGTCTTACATCTGGCATGTAATTAAAAGGGTCTAGTTTTTCTCACTTTTTAAAATCACATTCTGCTACTTTTAATCACATTTGACCAATTCTCTATGAAAACATGTTTCTTTCCAAAATAATGTCATTAATGACGTGTACAGGACTTAACTACGTCTACTCTCTGTATTACATTTGGATGGTTGGGACATCTCCATTCTGTTGCTTGCTCTTCAAGCAGGTGGCTTTTTAGAGTGGAGAGCATAAGCACTCTTTTTTTGGTGTAATTTTGTATTTGATCTTTTCCAGGGTTTTCATGGGAACTGGCATGACACTGGTTGGGTTTTTTTTTACTTGCCTAACTACTGTTTTGAATATTTTGTTTCAGATTTAGGGTCATTTTGGTTTCTGAAATGTGTATGCTTGAACTGAAATCAGGAGTATGAGGTAGTTTTATACTACCTGCAGTGTTAGCCTTTCTTCCTTCCTAAATTGTAAACTTGTCCTTAGTTGTGGTGTTGTCCTGATGATTGTGGCCTCATAATTTTAATAGCTTCATTTAAAAGCTTTCATTTAAAAGCTTTCAGCTTTTAATGGCTGAAGTTTCACTTTCTTCCTCTGCGTATTGCTAAAGAAATCATTGCAGCTGAATGCATTTGCTGCCTGCTAATGGGCTCTCTTTGCATCTGGTGCTAGTTCAAGCATCACCCTTTCTTTCTCTTGTTTTGAAGCACATTAATTCTATATGCACAAGACACACTTGACACTTAAGATGAACTTTTCTTGGGTATACTTTCATTTGCAGAAGTTAGTGTCTAGCCAGTAAGCAGGACATTTTGTCTTAAGGAT
>JBCJKH010014643.1:0-20016 GCA_039877255.1 Loriculus beryllinus | reverse complement strand
ATGAACTTTTCTTGGGTATACTTTCATTTGCAGAAGTTAGTGTCTAGCCAGTAAGCAGGACATTTTGTCTTAAGGATGCATCTCAGCATGCAGACAGATGACTATGAATGAAAATGTTGATTTTTCTGTATCCTGAGAAGTCCTAGCTTGTACTGTTACAACTCTTAATTCTTCAACCAATTCACAGGTGCCTGAAGAACTTACGATTTCTCATGGTAGTTTGTACTGTAATGTCTTGTTTGCTGATTATTTTCTTAAAACAATCTTCCTTACTGTCTAATGATACCGGGTGTCCTGGCAAGATGTTCCTAAACAAGTAATTTTTGTGGTTTGGAAACTGAGTAGCAGATTTACAGCTGTTTCTGCTACAAGGGCATGCTTAGTCCTGGCTTCCAGTCTTTGCCGAATGGAGAAGTGCATAACTGTCTAGTATGTAGTTTGCATTCTCAACACTTCAAACCCTGAAGAAAAATGCTTATTTCTAATCAGTGGAAAACCAATAATGCTGTGTTTTTAACAAGATCTCTATAAGCAGAAGTTTTACTCTTTTCTATTAGTTAATCTTCCTTTGATTCTCACCTTCTGCTCCCTGAAATTGCAGCTATGTAAGCAATACTGTTGCTTACTGTTTTATTAAGGTGTAGACCTGTATCATATTTTGTTCTACTGAGCTATCCCAATGGCTACATGATTTGCTACATATTTTTTCCACAACAGAAAGTCCCAGTTTAGTTCACTCCTGAGCAACCTGCTCTCTGTAGCTAAGGAGGCCCTGCCCTCAGTTCCTATAAGCATTTATGAAGGTTTTCTATTGGCATGGGCCACTACAAAACAACATTGTGGTTGAAGCACGAGCTTCTGCAGATTTCTGATGCTCTAAAAGTGTGCATAAATGAAAGGCACATGTAAATATAATGGGAAAAATGCAAATTGCTGAAAGTGGTCATGTCCTCCTTTCATTCAAATGAGCTGTAGTTCAAGTTCCTGTGGCATGGTGGGCTGAAGGCTCTCCTGTGGGCTGGCCTGCTTTCAGAGTCTTGTTGAATCCCTCCCTGCCTTGTGTCCTTGTGGAGACAAGGGCATAAAGCTGACTTAGCTGTGTGGCCAGTGGTGTCCTTTTGATTATTCACCTACATGTCAAATAAATTGCTGTTGCTGCTGTTTGGGAGTTTGGGGTTTGTAGGTTAATGGTTTATACATTATTTTACTGCTTTCCTCCTCCCTTCAGCTGTGTATTTTACAATCTTTGTAAATTTAGCCTATAGCAATCTTTGTTTCACATTTGAGCTTTCACTGTTTTGTAACAGCAGAATCTGCCTTTAATTCCAGTCCCTCTTTGCTTTTACCTTTGCTTACTACATCAAATTTGGATACTTAATTTAGACTGGAGACCCTTTGAGAAAGCCAGCATGCATTTATAAAGTATCAGTGGGTAGCTCTTGTTACCTAATGACTTTTTTTTTTTTTCTTTGTCAAAGCTTGCTCTGCATTGCCAAGGTTAAAAAGAAAAAGAAAGCTCATTTCTCTGCAGATTTCTTAAATTATGCATGCACACTTAACTAGTTTCAAAACCACTGTTTGTTCAGTGAAGGTCACCTTCTTTCACCTGAAATATTATTTTATAAATGAAATGTGCTGGGATTTTAGAAACATGGAATTGGCCAGATGCACCAAATCAATACCTTTCATAAATCTGCTAAAAAGATGTACTTACAGAATGCTGCTTGTTGATGACATAGCATTTATTTGTGTTACAATGAATTGTGTTCTTCAAAGATGAAAGTTCAGTTAAGTTTATTGACCTCTTCATCCAGGAAGAAAAAACAGTGATGGAATGACTGGTATTGTTATAATGGTCTGGAGAATATGAACAAATGTAATACTTATTTCAATCTTCCTATTTATCTGTCACAAACAGTGACCTTAGTGCTTCCAACTTTTCATTGCAAAATAGCATGTTTCATACTGAGGAGAAAAGTGTGCAAGGAAAGTAATTAGTACAAACCACAGGATGGACATTACACTGATCTGACCTTCTCTCCGGTATCTTTCTAGGTACACTCACAATCTGGCCAAACCACAAGCATGCAGAGCATGGGTAATGCACGCAGAAAAATCTTGAATGCACTTAGGTTTGCCAGACGGGGTGACGGCAGTTCTTTTGCTGGCTATTAGTATTAGAAACATCTATCAGATGAGACTGGTTCTCTTTAGTTTACAGATCTCATTTCTTGTCACGAATCAGTGATCAAAGTAATCTAAACAATGAACAAATTCAGAGAACAGGGTGTAAAAAAATACTCTGAGAAAAATACTGCTTCAAAATGTGCCATGGGAATTAATATTTGAAGAAAACAGTTGTGAAATATTGTGCTTTAAAATCAAATTGCCTGCATTTATAAAGCTAACTTATGTGTATAGTTTGATAGACTAATTCTGCCTGCTGATCATTGCTTTGAACTCTTTTTGGGTCTCCCTTTCATCTAAAATGCAGTAAGTAATAATCCATCTACGTCTATGACATGCTTACAGGTACTAGAGTGCAGGGCAAACAAGACTCAAGGCAAGCTCAGTATGCTTGGCATGTTTGTTGCCTCTGTAATCTACACCAGAGCTGTTACCAGGCTCAAAAACGCCATTATTGAAACTTGGTAGGACAAATTCCATGACTAGATTGAAGCTGTCGGTGACTGCAAGCTGTTCAGAAGGGGCAGGTGAGGAAGAAGAGGTGGAGGGGTTGCCCTCTACAGCAAGAAAGAGACAGAATGCTAAGACCCATCTCTGAAGAATAGTCATGAGCAGATTGAATGTTTATGGATAAGAAGTAGAGACTTAGGCAACAAAGGGAACCTTGTGGTTGGTGCCTACCAACCTTGTGGTTGGCTGCCTGATCAAGGAGAGCCTATTGACAAAGCTGCCTTAATATTGCCATCATGCTCACAGGTTTTTGTCCTGTAGGGAGATTTCAACCACCTTGAGATTTGCTAGAAAAGTAGGATGACGAGCTGTAGGCTATCTAGGAGTCTTGTAGAATGCACCAAGGATAAAGTCTTAAGCCAGGCAACAGACAGCCATACTGGAAGGGAGGAAATACTGGATCTGATGGTCACCAATGCAAATGAGCTAACTGGTGATGTCAAAATTGGAGGCTGCCTGGTCTGCAGTGATCCTACACTGATGGAGTTTGTGGTCCTGAGGGATATGGGTCAGGCAAAAGTAAAGTCAGGACCCTGAATTTTAGGAAAGCAAAATTCCAGCTGTTCAAGAAATTAGTCAACAGGACTCTGGGAAATTGCCCTCAGTGTCAAGGAAGCAGAACAGAGCTGGCAGATCTTTAAGGATGCTTTCCATAGAGCCCAAGAGCTCTCAATCCCTACGTGTAAAAAATCAGGAAAGGAAGGCAAGAGGTCATCATGTCTGAGTTGAGAAATGCTGGTCAAACTAAAGGGCAATAAGGAGATGCACAGACATTGAAAGCAGGAACAAGTATCTGGGGAATGCTACAGGGAACCTGCCCAGTGAGGTAGGAATGGGATCTGAAAAGCCAAGGAGCTGAACTTGGCAAGGGATGCAAAGAATAATAACAAAGGCTTCTATTAGGTATGTCAGCTGGAAAAGGAAGGTCAAAGAAAGTGTATCCCGCCTGATGAGCAAGACTGGGATTGCGTGCACACTCAGTAAGTTTGCAGACAGAAAGCCGAATAGTGTGGCTGACATGCCTGAGGGAAGGGATGCCATCCAGAAGGCCCAGCAGGAGCTGAGAAGTGGGTCCATGTGAATATCAAGAGGTTCAACGAGACCCAGTGCAAGGTCCTGCACCTGGGTTAGGGCTATGCCTGGTATCAATAAAGGCGAGGGTATTGAGAGCTGCCCTGCAGAGAAAGACTTGGGGATGCCAGTGCATGAAAAGCTGGACATGAGCTAGCAATGTGCGCTCACAGCCAAGAAGGCCAACCACGTCCTGGGCTGCATTAAAAGAAGCATAGTCAGCAGGTCGAGGCATCTTGCTTATGTGGGCCTAGCTGTTTTGGGATGAGATCCGAGACTTCAAAGCTAACCTAAGAAATGCTATCAGTGAGCGATGCACAGGGCGAGGATGGGGGATTAGTTTCTGGGTGTGCTAGAGACCTCCTGTGCTGACCGTGCGGTACTGCACTTCTGGGGATAACGGAAAAGCTTTATTTTAGTTTCTCTACTTTTATAAGTGTTTCACACGTCTGCCTACGAATCCTGAGATGACTTCTTAGCTTTTTTTTTTTTTTTTTTTTTTCTCCTAAAGGTGCTGCTGCAAAATTCGTCGATTTTAAATTAATATTTTCATAAAGAAAATTGAATCTTCTCCTAAGGTAAGAAAAAGGCTAGGATCCGTCTGGACTTTTGAAAATGGTATGTTATCCACACATGGTGAGCACTTGCGTGTGAAAGAGGTACCATTTACTGTAGTGTAAATTTCAGAGATGCTAGAATTGGAGTGGATTTTTTATCTTTTTTCTTTGTTCCTGTTGAGTTGTTTTTTCCTTCAAGTGGTGATCATGAGCCAGCCCTGAGTTCTTGGCAGTGGTTTGCATGTCCAAGGAGAATGGAAGAGTTGGGAATGTAATACTCTGAACTGTGTATTCCTACTTAAGCTATATAAATAATGAATCCAATGTTAGCATCTTTATTATTCTATTTGGAGTAGTTTGCGTTCAAGCCCAGGTTTTGGAAGCGTATGTATCCTGTTTACATTTGGAAATTGTTACTCTGAAGATAGAGCCCATGCACTGAGATGAGTTAGTGAAATTGCTCTTTATAAGGGTTTAAAGGAACATGTGTCCGTGTGTTCAACCTTATTGCATCAAAAATGTACTCCTGTCACAGGAAAACATACCCACTAGCTTATAAGTAACCTTTAGAATTGAGGTCTTTTTTCTAGAACAAAGTACTTGTCTCTCTAAACATATATGAGTTACACTGACTTTCCATTATGGATTCATTAGTGTGCCACTGCAAGCCAT
The DNA here is from genome assembly GCA_039877255.1 of Loriculus beryllinus. NCBI lineage: Eukaryota > Metazoa > Chordata > Aves > Psittaciformes > Psittacidae > Loriculus > Loriculus beryllinus. Next base: position 15,019 of record JBCJKH010014643.1, on the reverse strand, counting down.
ATGCAGTTTGACCTTTTTTGGTCATGGCAGGGAAGTATGTCAAGTGCTGTTGCTGCACTAGTATCAAAAGACAACCTAAAAACGGGACAGCTCAGAAAAGCACTAATTACATGTCTGAGGGATACTGTCACATTTCAGAGAGACAGAAACTGTATGTGAGTACAGTGGAGCATAGAAAATTCTGGTTATTGAGGACTGCAGAGTAGTATCTTAAACACATTCTTAGGACTCTCAAAATTTATGGATTTTCTTCAGTACTAACTAAATGCTTGGGAGAGCAGTTGCCTTCTGCAAAACATGTTGTTAAGAAGCCTGTTTCAAGCTGCTTTATTATAGTATCAGGTCTGGGAAGCAAAATCTGGGTACTGAAGCTTTTTGGAAAAAACACGCACCAAATGCCATAAGCCTTGTTTAGGAAAACAAGTCATTCAGGCTGACAGCAGGTGACTGTTTTCAACTCGATCTATCAGCAACAAGTGTGTCACTGAATTCTTGGCAGTTTCTTGGTGGTCAGCAGGCTATCTTGGATGAAAGCTGGTACGCAGACGTTTGGCAAACAGGCCAATGTTCTCACTAGTTTTGCTGTCAAGCTGGTGTTCCACTTGACTACTTGGACATTGCCTTTAGAAATAAAAATTCAATTTGCAAATACTTTTCAGTAGTAGGAGACACATAGGAGGAGTGACCTGTTAAGTATTGCCAATTGCAAGACAAAACCCACTTTGCTCTGGAAGGGACCAACAGCTATGACTAAACAAGCAATTTCAAAATCTATCAAAAAACTAAAATAGCTCTGAAGATCTCAAAATCAAGTGTAAATGCTGCTCAGCAGAATGGCTTTTGGAAAGCTTAGAAATGAATTCAGCTCAGGGATTTAAACAAAAGCTTTCCTTGTCAAATAATTTAAACTGTTTGCATTTATGCTCATTGCTGAACACAGATCTGCTTGACATTTGGAATGGTTTTCTGCAGCTCTGCTCGCCAAATCCTTGTGCATGATGTTTAGCTTTGTCTGTGTGCATGTTCTTGCCTGCTAAAAGTATGTAGCATTTTCAAGGCACAGCTTGTCTAAGTTTTCACAGAATCACAGAATGGCTGAGGTTGGAAGGGACTTCTGGATGTCATCTGGTACAGCCCCCTGCTCAAGTAGGGCCACCTACAGCCAGTTGCCCAGGGCTGTCCAGCCATTTTGAATATCTATAAAGAGGGCAACCTCTGCCAAGGCTCAGTCTTGCTCACAGTAAAAAAGCATTTTTCTGTGCTCAGATGGAGCCTCCTATGGTTCTACGTTTGCCCATTGCCTCTGGTGCTGTGACTGGGCACCACTGGAAGGAGCCTGGCTCTCTCATCTTTACACCCTCCCTGCAGGTGTGTACACATGAATAAGATGCACCCTGAGCCTTCTCTTCTCCAGGTTGAATTGCAGAATCATAAAAACCTAGCCAAGCTCTCTCATCCCTTCTTCATTGGAAAGATGCTCCATTTTTTTAATCATCTCAGTGACCCTTCACTGGTCGTTCTCCAGTACGTCCATGACTCTCTTGTGCTGGGAAGCCCAGAAATGGACACCTCACCAGTGCTGAGCAGAGGGCAAAATAGCAACACTTTTAATGCATCCCAGGAATCTGTTATCCTTCTCTGCTGCAAGTACACACTGCTTGCTCATGGTCTACTTGGTGTCCTCCAGGCTCTTTTCTGCAAAGCTGCTTTCCACCTGGATAACCTTTATATATTGGTGGATGTGGTTGTTCGTGCCCAAGTGCAGGACTTCACACTTACCCTTACTGAACTTCATGAGGTTCCTGTCACCCCATTTCTCCAGCTTGTCAAGGTCCTTCTGAATGGCAGCATTGCCCACTGGTGCATCACCCACTCCTCACGGTTCTGTGACATGAGCAAACTTTCTGAGGGTGTGCTCCTGTTCACTTTCCAGGATTAGCTGCTCTATTGCTTTCCCAGGCACTGAGGTAAAGCTGGCTGGCCTATAGTTCTCTGGGCCCTCCTTCTTGAAGGCAGGAAGGGTATTTGCTTTCCTTCAGTCTTCCAGCATTTCTCCCAGTTGCCATGATCAATCAGAGATTGTAGTGGCCTCATGATGACATGTGCCTGCTCCCTCAGCACTTGTGGGTGCATCCTGTCAGGGCCCATGAACTTAAGTAAGTCTCAGTTTACCTAAGTGTTCTCTGATTTGATTCTCTTCTACCAAAGGTACATCTTCCTTACTCCACATTTCCCCCCTTGGTTTCTTTGGACCTGATGGTTCTTGAAGGATGGACTTACGAGAAAATGCTGAGGTGAAGAAGACATTTGGTACCTCTGCCTGTTCTGTGTCACCAGGGGCCCCGTTTCATTCATCATTGGGCCCACATTTTCCCACATTTGCATGTGTAATCAAGCACCTAAAAATGTTCATAGGCAATATTTTCAGAGGATTTACCTTTGAAATAATTTATTAACAAAGGGCCTTTCTATGAGCAGTGTGTACAAGCAAAACTCTCTCTTCTGTCACTGTATTAACATAAGGGCCTTATTACAAGTGAAATCATCTCTTCTGTTTCACAATCTGTTACATTATAATCATGCTCTACATGCTGTTATTGCTGTTGGGGATAAATCCAGCTGGTACTTATTATCTCAACAGATTCATTTTATAATAGGAAATTTCATGTACTTGTATCAGTTGACTATAACCTACTTTAAGAATAGAAAAATATGGTTTATCTTTGTGAGATAGCTATCCATAAAAAAATGTTCTGAGAAGATGAGATGTTTCTCTTGGTTTCTATCTCTTTCTCTCTCTCTCTCTCTCTTTTCCTCCTTATCTGTATTCCTACAGTTTATTCAGGCATTTTATTATCATTCATTTTCTTTGAATTGTGAATTGATAATTGTTTGGGCATACATCCAAGGAATAGATTTGTAGAATGATGTCAGCCGAATTTCAAATGTCTTCAGCACACATTGTACATCCCATCATGTGCACAGCTTGTGATGTATACATGGAAACTGAGAATGTGTGCAGCTGCAAAACTGTCACATCTAGGTTTAAAAACAAGGGCTGTAGTTCTCTTTCAAAGTAACGTGTATTAGCAGATTCATTCACAAGCCTGAGAAAGCTTCTGTCTTCGAACAATATCCTTCCTATTGTCATCATCTTCAACCCTTAAATATGAGGGTATTAAATAATTGAAGAGAAATTGGTTTATTTTAAGAAGAAAGGACTTCTCAGATGACAAGTTTCACACATCCAGAATAGGGCTTAAAGCAGCGCACTCTTTCTGCAGTTGTAGACATTTTAAATAGAAAACATGTGAGTTTCTTTTTCATTAGCAAAATTATCTTTCTCTTCTTCCTTCTGTCTGCATTCCCCTTCCCACCCCCAATGGGCAGCTTCACAGTGTTACTGAAGCCAATTCAAGCATCAGCTGCCTTTGAAATGGGCAGCCCTCTCTGGCAAGCTGTTTCCACTTTGTGTTAGCACAGAGCTTGATATGCCAGATACAGAAACTGATATGGCTGGAAACAAGTTCAGGGGGAAAAAAAAAGTAGTTAGATCAGTTTCCCATAGAGAGTAGTGGCACAGAAGAAGAAAAAGCAACATGTGGTCCGGAAGGGGAGCTATGCAGAACAGAATGATCCCATTTTGGCAACTGCAGCCTTTACTCATTCTGTGATTCCTTATCATCCCAGCTTCTGTTAACTTTGTAAGGTGTTGTCTGTTCCCTTATGTATGGAAATGTGCAGCATTTAACTGGTTCTGCCACCTTGTGCAGTTTTCTGCCCTGTTCCCAGGCCCAGGCCTCCAAGTCCAAGGTGGAGAATCTGTGTTTTCTTTTGCTGAACCTAAGGAGATTCAGCTGAAGGATTGTTGCAGTTATGCTAGAGTGAGGTAGGTGATAACTAGATGTAGTGTTTTACAGAAGTGCTATGGTGGGAATAGGCTACTTTCCTAACACTTAACATTGTGGTTGCCTGAACTAGGAAGGATGAAGAATTTAATGCTTCTGAGCTGGATATGTGTACTGTTGAAATTTATTATCCTTCAACAGAGCCTTTGAGTTTTCAAAAGATGAAGTTACAATGGGTTTTTTTCTATCTGTGTGTGTACCCATGTATGTATGTACAAATGCCTGTATAAATTCCAAGTCTGAGCTTAACTAACGTGTCTCCTCTAATGTTGCAAGTAATTCAGCCCTAAAATGCTTGGGTTTGTCATCTTTTTTATAAACATAAATACTTTTAGGCAGAATGAGGAATTTTTTTACTGCAACACAAGTGAACCACAGCACACAAGCTCACTTCTAAGGCCAGCTAATATAGTGTTAACAATTCTTCTTGGCGTATGAAACTTAGTAATGTTTGATGTATAAACAGAGCCAGAATTCAAGTCCGAAGATAATTGTATTTGGAAGCAGTTCTGGCCCATTGTTTTCTATTGGTTTTGACTGTCTCAAGAGGAGGAGGGCAGCTTTTTGGTTTCAGAATTTGAAGCATAATGACATGTTATAGGAATGTGATGATGATTGAGAAAGCTGATTTATTTTTGTTTCAGTTTCTCTAAGGCTTTAGTAATTCTCCTTCTCCAGCTGCTCTGTTAGCAGCCGCTTTGTCGTGAGTGTGCTGGTGGTTAACAGTCTCCCCAGAGTGGTGACTTGCAGGAACTGCAGATCAACTGCTGACAGAAATTTAGGTGCAGGAACTTTTACAATCCAAATATAGTTTAAGGATGTGTATTCAAGGAGTGTGCTGTTCTATAGATTACCACTTATGCAATCTAAACTTTACCTTCACTTAACGTGGAGCATACAGTGGCGTGCCTAGTATATCATCTCTAGCTCTTTTTGAGCTAAGTTTAAAATAAATCTCATCTAGTTTTGGGTTATTTTTTTGCTCTGTATTATCTAATGGGACAATAATATTACAGGATCACAGGCTCACATTCCTCACAGAGATGGTGTCAATGCATTATTTGAGTTTTACTATAAAATAATGATATATCTAAGCTCCAAATGGTTAACCATGGAGCTATTCACTATTAACATTATTGTTTCCTGAGAAATTAATTGCCTGTGTCTGCTCTTCATTCAGACAGTTGATTTAAGCCCCTGTTTTCAATAATGTAAGCTTAGATAACTAAATTTTAGAGAACTCTGTAAGCTTAGAACTAGGATGTAAGCTTAGACAACTAACCTATGTTCAGGACCTCTGTCCGCAAGACAGGTTCTCAGTTCAGCTGTGCATGCATTTTTATCTATTGGAGGTGCCATAGGATATTCTATCTGGCCTCCAAAATGGATAAGATAGGTGTCTGGCACTGCAATTAGCATGTGTAGGCTGTCTCTGGACACATGGTAGGGGCATCTAAACTGAGTACTGAAAATTTTTCCATCCAAAATAACTGCATCAAATACCAGCTGTTCTATGACATTAACCTTTTTCTTTCCTGCTTTTTCTTGTCTTTTCTGAAATTATTCCTTCCAGCCAAAAAACCTTTCCTGACTGATTTTTTGTTACGTCTGTTCCAATATTCTAAATCAAGTTTTGATTTTAGAATACTGAAATACCAATGCTACAATATTACGCTACAAGTTCCATTGTTTCTATGGGCTTTACTGCATGATGTGTCCAAGGTGACCTAGAAATCTTTGATAACTGAGCTAAATAACTGATAAGAACAGCCCAGGTGTGCTGCATTGGAAAAAATGATTGACTGCAGGGAAATAGTGTTTCTGTAGACAGAGACTGAGTTGACTGCACATACAGGCTATTAATATAGAGATACATTTTCCTGAGTTATGCAAGCATAACATTCCATAGAAAAATGGCATAAGTATCCTTATGCTGTCATGAATCATCACTGACTGGCAGTGATTTAACTTAGATTTCCCTTTAGAAAAAGGTTCTCTAGAGTGAAACTGCTAAATGCTTATTATCAAGTATTTATCGCATGCCAGCATCTCAAAAACCCAATTCAAAAAGGACTCCTTTGTAGTTTGTTTTGTTATAAAAATATATGCAGGAAAAAAAAAAATGCCTGTCTGAAAGGGAATTTAATACTAAGTTCTGGACTTAAACAAAAGTTAGTTGGCAGAAGAATAAATGCATCTGAGTAAGAGGAAGTTCAGCATTCAAGTGTCAAGCTGATGTTAGTGTGTTAGTGCATATCGGGATGTGCTTTTTAAGTCCATCTGCTGACTGTCCCCATCCACTATTTTTTGCTTTGCATCCTGGAGCATTATCAAAGTTAGTGAACTGGATTCTTCTGGGGTGAAACACTAGCAGAAATGCTCCAGAACTGCCTAATGCTCATCAGCCACAGATAGGTGTTTTGTTAATGGGGAAGAAGACAAGCTAGTCCAACTTGTATAAACAGACAAACCCTAACCATGTGTGATGTGGATGTCAGGTCCCCAGGATCAAGTATTTTTTATTACAAATGCATCTTATTTGTCTATAGTGCTTCCTAGTAATCTACAACATCATGCTGCCACGTGCTGTCATGTGCCATTGGTAGGTTGTGACTCCACAGAGTGTCGTCATGGATGATAGACAACTACAGCAGTGCTTGGTAAAACATGAGCTCACCTGAAACCGGTATAGGTATAGTGTGAAGCTTGAAGTTGGAGTGGAAGGCAGGGAGGCATAGTGAGTGGCGAACAGGACCCTTGTCAAACACTGTTTTTGAATTCAGCAGTGCCTCTTCATCTCAAACGAAAGCACTCAAATGAAAGGGTTTAAAGTAGTGTATGTGGTAATATAAACTACTGTCTGTAGTTAATAAGTAGTCCCTGCTGTTTCTACAAGCAAATTAGACATTAATTTTTATTTTTTATTATTTTTTTGAAAGATTTTACATGTGCATTCAATGTTCAATTAGCAAATCCTAATGTTTGGTTTTTTTCTTTTTCACTGGATTCAAGCAAACTGATTTGCATATGAACGATATTCTGTGAAACAATTACAATATATTAATAGTATCTTCTGTGTTACTAGCAAGAATGTCATTATAGCATAATAGGAAATCGTAGCTATGACTGAAGGCATACATTTACTAGAAGTTTAGTTATCATATTAAAAATGAGTATCTGAGAGATGTTACACTTTGATTTTATGATTCCATGTTCATTCCTGCAATGTTTCAGTATAGAGTATAATACTTATTTCCACAAATAGCTAAAGGACCAACATGCTGCAAGTCTAGAAAAATAAAAACAAAAGCTTAGAACAGTGGCTCCTGACAAGTTCTGCAGTAACACAGACTATGAGATAATATTAGATATCTATATTAGTTGTGAAATCCATCTCTTGGACCTTACAGAGATGACAGGGAGCAGCAGTACTCTGTTGGTGTGTAGCTATACAAGTCAACAATTATTCACTGTACCTAAATGCTTCTGCTGCTCTGTGGTCCCTGGACCTACCTGGAATACACCTAGAGGCATTCTCAACGTTTCAATGCTTGCGAAATCAGTAGAGACCAGCCAAATGCATTTGGATTCTCTCACATAATATGAAAATACAGTCATAGTAGGGACTGTTCCCTATATGTGCCAGTAATGGCACATTGCCACTGGTAATGTAAAGCAGTCTATACTTTAATGGACATATCCATGAACAATTCTTTTAAGCAACCAGCAGTATCACCTCAAGCGTCTTTAATCTATGAATCCTGTACCACCATTAAATTCCATAAAATTCCATTCCACCTCCTCTTCAGTATCCTTGCAGTGAAAGCAAAGAGTGTCTCACTACTACCAGCTGCTGACAGTTAAATTAACACTGTTCTCTCTGCCTTCATTGTGCAGAAAAAGGCTAACTTGGTGGGTGATTTATAGCATGTCACACTTAAATGCTCTGAATTGCACAAGGAAGGACCTTTCTTTTAGATTTTCTGACTACAGAAAGACATTAGATCAGCTAAACTAAGTGCTTATTTTAGGTAATTTGAATTACTTTCTGTGCTGATAATGCTGCCTTCAAGTTAATTATTTCAGATACCTACTAATTGATTTCATATTTTCATATGATCATACACTTTTTTTCTCATTATGTCCGGCAGCCCTCTCCCCTACATGGAAAGGTTGTTTCTCTGCTATCACCAGAGAAGCTGATCTCCACTGACTGAGCACTAAGTGACACTGGAGCATGAAGAGAACAAGGAAAGTTCAAGCATGTGAAAATACTGCAGCTAAAATTTCTGCTGTGTTGAGATTCTTTAGAATCTGGTGGGGGACAAGAGGAAGAGTTGTAAGTACTTATAGCTACAAAATAAGAAGACTGTAGGATAGCTTTACTTTAACAACAGCTGGCTTTAAGCCACTTAGTCTTCCCAACTGTTAACAGTCAAATTTAGCAGTGAATTTAGCATCGAATTTAGCAGCAGTAAATTACAAAGGCTCCAAAGTCCTGTTTGTTATGTAAAAATAAAGAAATAAGAAATGTTTTGAAGAGCTAGTGACTTTCGCCTCCCCCAAGGTAGGGAAATTATTTTTTCCAGTTGCAGACATGATCTGTAAGGGGAACGTGAGCCTTAGGGAAAAAAAAAGTGGTTGCAAGGGGTTAACAAAAGGCCACTGGAACAAGTTTCAAAGCTAGATACCTATCTGACAAAAAAAACCTAAACCCCACCCCAAAAAATCCTGACACAAAAGGTGTCCTGTGATTGTTAAGGTGATAGCTCAGGAACTACATGAAATCATTAGGGGAACGTAAGGTGAGTATTTAAAAGTATGAGTAAAGGAACTTCGTTTTTTACTATAAACAATGCTGAACGTGTCACTCCTTGCATGTTCAGCAGGTGGCAGCCATGTATCTGTACAGATTGCCTGCCCCTGCCAAGGACAGCATGATGAATGGTATCGAAAGGTTATTTGGGGATTGGAAAATTCAATCAAAAGGCCGGAATTATATCAAGTTAAGGCTAATTATGGCATTGGAAAGATTCTTTAGACTTTCACACAAGCCAAAAATACAGATGTAATCAAATATACCTCATGTTTAGTGCTACAGTGAAAAAATGTTGCCAGCAATAATGTAGACAGATATATATATATATATTATATATATATACATATATATAATTTTTTTTTTTTCCTTTGCAGAGAAGGGAAAAAAGGCCACAAGTGACATACTTGCTGTGAAGGCCAGGCTGGATGAGGTTCTGAGCAACCTGAGAGTTGAAGATTTGTCCCTACTTATTGCAGGGTAGTTGGATTCGACCTTTGAAGGGCTCTTCCAACCCAAACTATTCAATGATTTCCATATAGCTTTTATTACCTTGAGATAAACTCAGCAGAGAATGTTGCAACTAAATAAGTGATCATGCTTAGTAATTGTTTGGGTGTTGGTTTTTTTTTTTTTTTTTGCCATATGTTACCTATTCTTCAGATGCAGTGATCTCTAATAGGACAGAGCTTACTGAGACCAAATGTAGTAAATTGATGGAAGAGTAGAAGTTTAGACATGAAGTTGCTAGAGACAATTATCTCCAGTATAACAGGGTATTGAGAACTGGTATCACAATAATTCAGGTAATGCTAGAAAAGACAAGAAAATCACTCTGATTCACATTTAACATTGTTAAATTGAAAAGTAATGTTTATGAAGCATAAATTGTTATGTGCTAATAATCTGGATGCTACTTAGAAGGACATCTGTTGGGATTTGCAGGTATATGAAGACCCAGGTAAGAAAAAAATCCCCCAAACTCCCTAACAAAGCTTGTTGTGATTTAACATGAAGGGAATTCTCCCTATTTTGTGAAAATAACAATGTGAATGAATCCATGTTGTGCAACGCAGAACTGTGCAATTGCCAAATTGGTTGTAGGGAGACAATCTCCTGCAATTATTAAAGTTTGCATACCAAGATTAAAAATATTCAGTGCTTTTACTAACCCTTCCAAGAAGAGGTAAGAATAGGAAGTTATGAGTCTTCTATTTACCTGTGAAGCATTTGCCACAGATGCATGTCTCCTGTCTGCATGACTCCTCTTTCCAGCCAGACTGGATCTGGAAAGACTTGAACTAGCTTCCGAGTAAACTGGTGTTTATCTGTCTATGCAAAGGTGCCTGCCTGATTTCTGGAAGTGTTGTACTCACATTATGGTGGCTGTTTCTGTGCTATTTAGCCATCATAACAAAGCTAGTTAGTCCGGTAGTCTTCTGTGAGGTCGTTACCGAATTGCTTCTGAAGCTGGGGCTGGTTCAGGGATGCACGCATTGCACTGTTTTCTGTATTGTGTAGATGTGCCTTGTGTATTACGGCTGGGGAAGAAAGGCCAGGGCTGTCACAAGAAATAACCTTCAAAATCATATGACTTTGGTATCCCAAATAGCTACATACTTTGGAGAAGCAGGCAGTGCTTATTGAACTTGAGATGGGAGTGAGGTAAGTGGATCAGACTTGGGCATTTTGCCTGAAAGGGCATCACCTTTGTCTAGTCAGTATTGACAGAAAAAGATTACAGCTGGTTCAGTTACTGAACCAGCAAGTGCTGCAGCCAAGGTCTGGGGGAAGCCATCCTTGCTGTGACAGCCAAGTCTGCTGTAAGTTTGTTTTTCAGGGCGGTATGTAAAATGCACTCATCTCTCTCAGATTACATCCAGCAAGCATTAATTTAACCTCAAGCAATGCTATAGCTATTGGTGTAGTTTTGGACCAGTGAAGTTTGTTTATCAGCACTGCTACTTTTTAGATTTGTATATGTGTTTAGCCTCACAGTTATCTTTCTTCTAACACCAGCTTTGGAATAGCTGCATATATCCATCCATTTGTGTTTTCATTTGCATATAAGCATGTAATTGTCTCAGCCTCATTAACATATTTTACTCTGTTTTTCTGGGCCATATATTTAAAGAACTCTGAAGTGGTATCAAAATGTGAGATAGCATCATAAGGAGATAACCCCAAAGTATTAATTACCTGCAGTAGGTCTGTGATGTGAAATAACCTTCTCATCAGTTGGAAGAGATGACTTACTGCACCTACAATTCTGGGACAAAACCACAGCTGTAATCTGAAGGTATTTTATTTTTAGCTGAGTGCCACACTTTCTAGAAATGTATTAGAGAAAGGTCAATGAAGCCACTGTGCAATTTCGAAGAGAGGTTCTTTTTCCAATGCATTTCTTGGGAGACACTGAAATAAATATTTGTAATCCATCTTGGATTGCACCAGTGTAAGCACCACTGTACCACTCATCAAAATGTTCACTTATGCAAGACCTCTGTATTGCACGGCAGTTTATAGAGCAAACAACAACTAACGTCAATGTACAGTGCTGCGCATTAAATCAGTGAGAAGAGCTACTGACTTCAGGTTTGCACAGGTTCAAAAAAGAATTTGTTCACTTCAGTCTCAGCAGACAGCTGTGAGATGTGTTAGCCTCCTGGTGAATGCATTCTCATTTCTTTGTTTTAGGACCCATAAGTGCCTTGCTGACTGAGGATGCTACTGATAAAAGTAATCACATGCTTTTTGTTCATTCTTTGCCTCTTTTCAAGTGCTGTAGAGGTAAATTACAGAGATGGTGTTCCCACTGAAAACCTTCAAATAATTCCAATATGCACTATGAGGAAATACGATTGATTCAACATATTACATCTCATTCAGTTTGCTAATAATTTTGTTGCAATGAGAGAGGGCACTATTACTTATGAAAATCACTGTTTGGTACAAAAGACTCATAGCATTTTTAGCAGGATAAACTTTTATACTCAAGTTGCCTCGACAATAGCAAATTTGGTACTGATCTCCCCAAATGCCCCCACTTCCTATTAAAAACTAATAGTTCAAAATGTGGGGGAAAAATCCTTGCAAGATATTAGATAGAGATGAGACGTTTGGATAGCAAAGCTCCACAAAATTTTTGCCTCAGACTCGCATGAATACAATATTCCTAATCATACCTCAAAGACATTTTAAAAAATATGCTTGTGAATCAGCCTCTTTTGCCTGTGTGCTCATACACAAAGATGACCACAAAGAATGGTTAAAGGTGTCCAATAATAATTTCATCTTGACATACCATTTAAACCATGTCTCCTCTCTACCTGCTGAGCCCCTGCTTTTTCCTTCATTCCCCTTTCCCACCAGATTTATGGCTTTGTACCATCCCAGTTGTACCTACTGCAAACAGACAGGATGTGAATACCCCGCTCCCTCACTGAAGAAGGGTATTGCTCTGATGTGTATCCCTGACACTGTTTTGCTGCAAGTGGCTGTCTGGTGTATAGGAGAGGCAGTGAAATGCATATTGATGCAAAGGGTATTACACTGTGAGCTGTATGAGAAGGAAAACAAGAGAGGAATTTTGGATTAGTGTGATTTGCCCAGGAGAGGGCTTGCCATCAAATTACAGAATCATAGAATCAGCTAGGTTGGAAAAGACCTTTCAGATCAAGTCCAACCATTACCCCAGGACTACCAAGACCACTGCTAAACTATGTCACTAAGAGCCTCATCTACATGTTTTTTATTACAGCGGGGCATGTTAACTGGGTTGTGATGAAAAAAGCCTGACACCACCACTTATATTTGTGGAAAAAGAATTAAAATTGTTCACTTTTTTTTTTTTTTTTTCATCCATTATTTTCCTTCCCCGGCAGCCAGCCCCAGGCACTGAGGTGAAAGAACAAATTCACCCAGGGAAACATGTGTCCTCAGGCGGATGCAGTGGCAGAGATGAGCTGGCAGCCGCGCTGTGGGGGGCGAATGCCGAAGGTAAACGGCTGGTACCGACCTCCTGGTGGGCAGCGGTGCTTCCTCAACGGCCGGTTTGCCGGCTGGTGAGAGGCAGTGCTGTGGCTTGGAATGAAAAGCGCTGAGCCGGCAGTCGCCAGCCCCATGTCATCTTCGCCTTCCGCCCTTCTCTGCCCGCCTTGGGCCTGACCCCTGAGGGGCAGGGTGCTCATGTTTGGATGAGTTTAAAAGAAAGCCAGGCATCTTTTAGAGGCGCTGCTGTCGTGCTGCAGATTACGCTGTGCCGCTGCTAGGTGGTAGTGTGTCTTCAGGAAAAGCGGGCAGAGGCGGTGCAGGGATGGAGCCTGTGCTGGGGCCCCACCAGCGGCTCCCGCCCGGCAGACCCCGAGGTGTAGGAGATAACTGCCTCCCCCTGACGGGGTGAATAGGGGAAGGTCTGCATCAAACCACATAGAGCTATGTAGGTTTTTAACTGATCAAAAGCTTCTTTTATTATACGATTGTTATGATCTGGAGAGGAGAATGGGGACCCAAATCCCTGCTCTGCTTTAAGTTAATTCAACACCAGGGGAATAACACAGGTGTCGGGAGCCAGGCAGAAGCAGGTGCCCCTGCAGCCAGCAATCCCTGCGATAGTTGCTGCACATTGGTGTGATTAGGAGCTAATGGGAAAGTGAATGCTGACAAACTTCAATACAAAACTTTATGTGACTTAAAGTGACTGTTGTCAGGGATGAGCTGCTGCTTTAGAGGCTGATGAGTATTCTTGGTTTATTTCTTTCTTTTTTGAAATAGAAAGATGTGAACCAAAGATGTCTCAGTATCTCCCTGCAACCTTTGCATGATCAAGACTGCATCACCTTGAGACTGCCTTTCCTTCTGGCTCTTTTCCTTTTTGTAAGAAGACCGTATGTCATCTTGGCTGAACATAAATTAAATTACCCTGTGCTAATTGATGTGCTGGAAGTAGCTTTTTCTCAAGAGAAAGACACAGTTCTGGGTTCAGAAAGCTTTGCTTTGTATAAACAAATGCTGTTTGGTATAGATGGTATAATGCGTTCCAGCTTTATTTGTTCTGAGCAAGATGTGCCAAGGATACATCCAGTATTTTTTTATACTGGTAGTTGGGGGTGGAAGGGAAAATTATTCTCATCCATCTGATCCTGGTTGTTATTTACTCAGAAATGACAATTATTTTAAAGAGAATTAATTATGAACCAGTCATAGAACTCTAGTTTAGTGTAGCTGGCTGGCAATGACTGATTCAAAAGTGGTAATTATTACAGGTTTGGAAAGAGAGCTGAAATGACCCAGATGGTTAGCCTGATTAAACTGATCCAAAAGTCACCAGAAGTAGTGCTAATCCTCTATTTCTACTGGGTACAGCAGTGCATAAAGACCTGCAATATCAGGGGACAGGTGCTCGTGTATCAGGTTGAGGCAACTGAGAGCTGTACTATAGACATCCTGTCATAAGCCAGCTGGATAGACTTTTGAAGCAGAGGCCCTGGTGGTGAAAAGCTGAGAGGTTTTAACATAGCCACTGAATGAAACAGACCCCCTCTGCCAGTCTCTGGCTGAATGTTATTGGCCCATAGTCAATAAAGGGATAAAACAAACTAAGAAAATCATCTGAGAAGGAGAATGAGAGCAAGAAAAATCCCTTTCAGAGTTGAAGCTTTCTGGAAAATTATCAGGCCAGAGTCTACGTAGTGTTTTGTTTTCTGTCATATCTGCAAGTGTTATAGTCCAACAAAAAGATAAGACTGCCTGGCATTAGTCTTATATGTGACTGGTTTTCGAGCACTTAATGTACTCTGGCAGTAATAGCTGTACAAATGTGTTAGTGGAATCTGCTTCTCTGTAATAAAAACAAACACATGACAGAAATGTTTAAAAGAAGTGAGGAAAAGGCAAAGAAAAAAGAAGTGTTGATGTGAGAATGTATTCATGACTGCTAAATCTGGTAATGTTGAGGAGGGATTATAATAATAGGTGAAAAAGAATGCAAGGACCCTTAAGATTGAAAAAAATGAGAGAAGGATCATAGGTGCTATATGCTTTCTTCAGCTAAGAAATTAGAATAAGGAAGCTTTTAAAGTTTGGCAAGTTGTTTCCAAGATTACATATGTATATTTCTGACATTCCAAATTACATATAGGCTGGTGGTTAATTGTTGTTCTGTTTGCATGGGAAGGAAAGACAAAATGAACTATTCCCTTTGGAGTTCCTGGAACAAGCTGCTGATCGTTATGTGACTACTTACATTAACTGTTATGTTAGAAGTTTAATGATCAAATCAAGGAGCAATTATAAT